>CAUYON010176135.1:0-21377 GCA_963573935.1 Arctocebus calabarensis
AGAAATATTCTTCATATTTGGATTTTTTCAACCATTTAAAAATGTACAAACAGGCTCAATGCCTGTTGCTCAGTCGCTAGGGAGCTGATCACATTCACTGGGGCTGACAGTTTTGAACCTGGCCCGGGCCTGCCAAACAACGACAGGTAGAACAAAAAAAATAGCTGGGCATTGTGGTGGCCTACTTGGGAGGCTGAGGCAAGAGAATCGCTTAAGCCCAAGAGTTTGAGGTTGCTGTGAGCTGTGATGCAACATCACTGTACTGAGGGTGACACAGTACAACTCTGTCTCAAAAAGAAACAAACAAAAAAAAAGAGCTAAGCATGGTGTCCACCTTCATACCCTACAGTCTAGTCTGTATGGTGACTTTAAAGCTAGAACATAGAAAGAAATAAATCCATGCCCTATCTTTATTATTTAAAATCAGAACAGATGTATATACTTCTTGTGATGTATACAATTAAAATATCAGTTTCCTTACCTGGAGTTGGAATTACTCACATCCATATATATTTGGTGTTGACTAGAAGAAAAGTTACAAGTTAAAATGTGTTTGATTAATAAGAAAAAAATAAAATGAATTACACATAAATTTAGATTTGTTGCTAAAAAATCACTTCTCCAAACAGAGTTTGGGTTGAGAAAAATAAAAAAGCATAGAAAACAAAAAAGTTATAGAAATGCTAGAGAAAATCTAGAGAACCACTAATTCATAGTTCCTAAAAAAGCAATTATTTTATATTTATAATATCAAGCCAGCTGGGTTTGATGCCTCATGCCTATAATCCTAGCACTCTCAAAGACTGAGGTGAGTGGATCATTTGAGCTCAAGAGTTAGAGACCAGCCTGAGGGAGAGCGAGTTCCAGATACTAGAGGCAAGAGGATCGCTTAAGCCTAAGATTTTAAGGTTGCTGTGAGCTATGTCACCATAGCACTCTACCAAGGCTGCAAAGTGAGACTCTCTCTCTCAAAATAATAATAATAATAATAATAAGCCAGCATATTGCTATCCTCAACTACAGCAGAAACATCTGGAAAACAATGCCAGTCTGGTAACTTTCCCTTGACCAAAGTTGGGCCTATGGTTACCTTTCTAGCTTCACTTTCATTATCTGTAAAATGGGCAGAAAACTATTTGATCTGTTTGCCCCCACATACTGTTGAGAAACAAATACAATCATGAAAATATGTTTTAAGAATATAAAAATTCCATATGAATACAAATTAGTATTTCCTTTATTGACTGGGATTCAAAAGTCAATATGTTATACCACCAAGCCATTATATGTGATTAATCAATGGATTACTATTTTAGTAAAGATAAATGCTGTACAACTTGGCAGGTAATTTTGGTACGTCATCACCTTATTCCTTGGCATTCCCTGAACTTCTGGCATCCTTGTCTTCCCTGCACTGTGTCCAACCACAGAGCATTAATTCAGTTTGACCATTAGATGGCACTAGTTACCAGGCAATCTTAGGTCCCTTCCCAAATTTAGCATTTTTAAGAAGCAAATGCTTTCTCGGGTCTGTCTTGTAATTTTTTTTTCTCTTAAATCATTACAGAGTCCATGTGCTCACTGTGAAAAATATATCAAACACTGTATGAAACAAAAATTAGATTTCCTGTTTCTGGTAAGCCTTGAGGCAGTTTCCTAGCTTGACTTGAATACAATATTGTATTGCCCTGGTTAACCCCTTAGGCAGAAAGCTGTGTTGAGCTAGTTGAAATCTGCAATGTGTCAAGGCCACTCCAGAAAGATAACCACACTGTGCCTACATCTACCCCCACCTACCCCTAGAAATACACAGCTCCACATTCAACTCCATTCTCACAAACTTTAAGGCCCTAGACCCCTTATAGATTACTAACTCTTTGCAAAGCCCTCCTCCCTCTCTGAGGGAATAGCAGTACACACTAACAGAGATGGTTCAACTTTTATGGTATTAGTAACTCAATAACCAAATCAACAGTTTCAAGAAACATAGTAGGTTCAGCACCTGTAGCTCAACGGCTAGGGCACCAGCCACACACACAGGAGCTGGCAGGTTTGAATCCAGCCTGGCCTACGAAACAACAATGACAACTATAACCAAAAAATAGCTAGGTGTTATAGCGGTTGCCTGTAGTCCTAGCTACTTGGGAGGCTGGGGCAAGAGAATCGCTTAACCCTAAGAGTTTGAGGTTGCTATGAGCTGTGACACCATGGCACTCTACCAAGGGCTACATAGTGAGACTCTGTCTCAAAAGAAAGAAAGAAAGAAAGAAAGAGAGAGAGAGAGAGAGAAAGAGAAAGAAAGAAAGAAAGAAAGAAAGAAAGAAAGAAAGAAAGAAAGAAAGAAAGAAAGAAAGAAAGAAAGAAAGAAATTAAAAATCTTACAGGGGCTTGGCACCTGTGGCTCAAGTGGCTAAGGCGCCAGCCACATACACCTGAGCTGGCGGGTTCAAATCCAGCCTGGGCCTGCCAAACAACAATCATGGCTGCAACCAAAAAATAGCCGTTGTGGCAGGTGCCTGTAGTCCCAGCTACTTGGGAGGCAGAGGCAGGAGAATTGCTTGAGCCCAGAAGTTGGAGGTTGCCGTGAGCTGTGATGCCACAGCACTCTACCCAGGGCAACAGCTTGAGGCTCTCTGTCTCACAAAAACAAACAAAAAAAAAAAAACATAAAAATCTTACAGGCAGGCCAGGAGCAGTGGCCCATGCCTGTAATTCTAACACTCTAGTAGGCTGAGGCAGGTGGATTGCTTGAGTTCATGAGTTCAAGATCAACCTAAGCAAAAGCAAGCCCCTGTCTCTACTAAAATAGGAAAACTAGTCAGGCATGAAGGCTGGCATCTGTACTCCCAGCTACTCAGGAGGCTTAGGCAGAAAGATCACTTCAGTCCAAGATAATGTGAGACTGCTGTGAGCTATGACACCCTGGCACTTTACCCAGGAGGCCAGAGTAAGACTCTGTCTCAAAAAAAAAAAAAACTTATAGTCAAATATACAAATATATTAACATAATAGGGATTTTTGTTTTTCCATAGACTTTTTCTGAGGTACAACTATAACTACATATATCTTCTTTATCCAGTGACTTGTCAACACCAATCATTCAGAATGCTGCTGAGAACCAAGGACAAAGGGGAGCCAAATTGCTTCATTTTGTCAACAAAGTTGTCATGAAGTTCATTCAACAAGGAAAGCTAGGTTTGATTCAACTTGATTGTGTTCAATCACACAAAAAAAATCTTAACCTCGGTTTCCTCAGCTGACACTGGGAGGTTCCTTGAGCAGCCCCAGGGCAGGTTATTGAAGGCCCAGGATCACCAGGTTTCCACATTCCAGAGATGGACACCCACAGGTGGGAAAAACCACCATTCTCCTCTTCTGGACCAGGAGGGAAGATGACACAGGGAGAGGGGATTGTTTCCTGCTCTCTGAGAGCCTTTGAAAGCTGTGAAAGTAGATATGGGATCTAACAATAAGAGGAGAAAGTGAAGAGAAGTGGAGAGGAGGTGCTAGCTCTAGCTACCTCACTTTCTGCCTGGCCCCTTAAAAGCAACTAAAGTTGCTTTATCATGTGTCAGCCCCACCTTTCAAATTAAATCCCCTAAAGTTCCTCATCAGGACACAAAGTCCTTAATCCAGAAAGATCAAAAATCAAAAATATGAATCTCCTAGATAACAAGATTCATGTGATCCAGATCCAGATTGGTGTGATCTAGATCAAGTAAAAGTGTAAATATCGACCTAGAGGGGTTAGAATACAAGAAGTACCTGAGGGTGTAATCACAACCTGAAAGGTATAGAATACAAAGGCTAGAGATCTCAAGGTTGGGGTTCTAATTGTCACTCATTCTTTCAACATACTTATTCTATTATGTATCCCTCACTGATCTAAGCCCAGGAGGGTACTGGGAAAACAAGACAAAGTCCCACCTAACATTCTATGGCCAGGTTCTGCGCAAGAAGTATGATGTTTGGGGGAAGAGACAGACACGGTCCTAAGCCCTTTATGCATCTCATCTCACTTAATCTTCACATCAACACCATAAAAATGGATCATATAATCCCCATTTACAGTTAAAGAAATTGAGGTTTCTTTAAGCTCTCTGCTTAGGGTCACAGGTCGTCCTGCAGGACAGTAAACCTGTCAGATACCTGGACCGTGTATCTGAGTACTCTAAGCTTCTGTATATCCATATTTTGGAATGAGGATATTATGAGTCCTGAAAGAGCTCTAGAAATCTAGAAATTCCGGACTGCATAATTATCACTCCGAATAGTTTTCTCTGCTACAAGACCAAAAAGAAAAAAGGCTGTGAAGTTGTGTTTCCCAGGCTTCAAGATTATTGGAGAAATGATAGTTGCCCAGTTCCAAAATGGCCACCAATACGTTTTCCTGGTGTAGGAGTGACTGCATAATGACAGAAGGGCCAAAACCAGGTGAGCGCTCCCAGGAACTGAACCAAGAGCCAAATTAGGTCTTCCTCCTCCTGAGCAATTATTCTAGAGTTATTATTACTCTGAGGCCAAGCAGCATTATAGCCTCCACATCTCCTTAGTCTAGGCTGGACTAAAGCAGAGAAACGAAACTGGCTGCGGAGGAAAAGCAGATAACAAAAGACAGTGGGTCTGAACCAACAGAGCAAGTAAAGCTTTGCCTGTAGAAACTGGGAATCACCGCGCCGCTCTGACCGACACTTTGGCCCATGTAATTAACGCTGCCTTCTCCGCCCCCAAAGTCTGCGGGCAACCAATTCTCAGTGGTGAAGCCATAGACGTCAGCTGTTGCGGGGCAGATTGGGAATGCCTCTTGGTCCGTTCAAGTAAGATCCTGCACAGGAGGCTGCAGAAAGCGACCGGACTAGGGAAACAGGAAGAAGGTGCGAAGTGGTAAAAGACAGGAAAATGTATATTCTTGTACCATCCTACACCTAGGGAAAAAACGTTAGGCTAAACCAACTATACCTCCCGTTTTATGCTGATTTGGACATCCAAGAATGGGGAGCTTACTCCTGCAGTCGTTCCCCCCACGATTGGACAGCTTTGGAAGGAAGAATCTCCTTCATACTGAGCTGAAATCTGCCTTTGGGAACTTGCACCCAACTGTTCTACTCCACGAGGACCTACAGAACAGCCTGATGCCTCTTCTACAAGACGACCGATAGCATTTTGGTTGACATATTACCACTCTAGAAAAATTTTTCTTCTTGGGGCCCACCCAAAAAGACATGTGAGTTATATATGCTTTATATGAGGCTCTGGGCTCAAAACTAGTGTGAGTTACATACAACTTATATGGCAGTTAATGCTAAATCAATACAAATCCATCATCATTTCTGGGTGTGAGAGAGCTTAAGTACCGGACCCACTTGAGTCATAAGAAGCTGGATGCCTGTCATTTTTTTTTTTTTTTTTTTTTTTTTTGAGACAGAGCCACAAGCTGTCACCCTGGATAGAGTGCTATGGCATCACAGCTCAGAGCAACCTTCAACTCCTGGGCTCAAACAAGTCTCCTGCCTCTGCCTCCCAAGTAGCTGGGACTACAAGCGCCCGCCACAACGCCCGGCCATTTTTTGGTTGCAGCCGTCATTGTTGTTTGGCAGGCCCAGGCTGGATTCGAACACGCCAGCTCAGGTGTACGTGGCTGGCGCCCTAGCCCTTTGAGCCACAGGCTTTTTCTTTTTTTTTTTTTTTTTTTGAGAAAGAGTCTCACTACGTCACCCACGGTATAGTGCTGTGGCGTCACAACTCACAGCAACCTCAAACTCTTGGGCTTAAGCCATTCTCTTGCCTTAGCATCGCAAGTAACTGGGACCACATGCGCCCACCACAATGCCTGGCTATTCTTTTGTTGTAGTTGTCATTGTTTAGCAGGCCCAGGCCAGGTTAGAAACTGCCAGCCCTGGTGTATGTGGCCGGCGCCCTAACCACTGAACTACAGGTGCTGAGCCGGATGCTTGTCTTGTTAAAAAATAAAAATATTGGTGAACCTCGAAATAATAATAAGGAAAACACAACAATGGAAAAGTTGATAAAATTTAAACCATTGGCAGACTATCATTAGTTTCTTGTTCTGTACATTGTTCTATACAGTAGAACCTCTGTAAGTTGACCATCTAAAGGACTGAAACAAATTAGTCAACATAAAGAGGTGGCCAGCATAAAGAAATAGGCCTGTGCTGATACGTACTCGTGGTATATGTCCCATCAACGAAAATTAGGTCAATTTAAGGAGGTAGTCAATGTAGTAAAGTGGTCAACTATGGTCTACTGTATTTTTTTCTAATTTTCCACATTGTATGTGTTACTTATATAAATACACTACTATAAAAGAGCAGCCCCTGGCTTCACTGCAACACACATTCACACAGGCTGCAAGTACTCACTTCCTGGGTAGCTGCATCAGATTGATACAGATCAGTGCTCTCATTTCTCCGGCAGACCTGTGAAGCATCTACCTAAATAGATATAAATTAGACATTTTATAGTCTGACAGTCATTAAGTCTTACTATAATAGTCAAATGAATTTAAACACAGAAATATGAAAATAGGACCATAGAAGTAGAAAAGAAAATATCCAATTTCTCATATTTATGTCACTGGCTGAGTGAGGTGGCTCGCACCTATAATCCTAGCACTTTGGGAAGCCTAGGCAGGCAGATCACTTGGAGCCAGGAGTTTGAGACCAATAGTGAGACCCACTTCTGCAAAATGAAAGAAAAATTAGCTGGACATGGTGGCTTTTGCCTGTAGTCCCAACTACTTGGGAGGCTGAGACAAAAGGATAGCTTGAGCCCAGGAGTTCAAGGTTGTAGCAAATTATGATGATGCCACTGTACTCTAGAGACCCTGTCTCAAAAATAAATAAAGCTACTTACTTATATGGAACTGGTGGGAGTCCCAGAAGACACTGCTTGTAAGAGCTAATGACTGCACTCACTGAATGCTTACCATGCATCATTCACAGTACCATTCACAGCCTAGACTAAAGAATGTCAGCTCAATTGATTCATGGAAAGCTCCTGAAAATTCTAATGAAGTGGATATTATTCCCCAACTTACTGACCAGAAAGCTGAAGTACAGTGTGTACACTTATACAAAATATACACTTTTGTGCAGGACAATTTATTTATTTATTGTAAGAGACGAAGTCTCTCTCTGTTGCTCTGACTAGAGTGCAAAGGAGTCCTCAAACTCCCAGAGTCAAACAATCCTCCTGCCTCAGCCTCTTGAGTAGTGTGGACTGCAGGTGTGCACCACCACACTCAGCTAATTTTTAAAAAAACACATTGGGCTCAGTGCCAGTTAGCATAGTGGTTATGGCGCCAGCCACATACACCGGAGGTAGCAGGTTGGAACCTGGCCTGGGCCAGCAAAACAACAATGACTACTGCAACAAGGCACCTGTAGTCCCAGCTACTTGGGAGGCTGAGGCAAGAGAATTGCTTAAGCCCAAGAGTTTGAGGTGCAATTAGCTGTGATGCCACAGCACTCTAACCAAGGGTGACATAGTGAGACTCTTTCTAAACAAAAAAAAAATTGTAGGCCAGCCACAGTGGCTCACACCTGTAATCCTAGCACTCTGGGAGGCCAAGACAGATGGGTTGCTTGAACTCAGGAGTTGGAGACCAGCCTAAGCAAGAGCAAGACCCTTTCTCTACTAAAAATAGAAAAATTAGCCAGGCATGTGGCAGTCACCTATAGTCCTAGCTACTCTGGAAGCTGAGGCAGGAAGATCACTTGAGCCCAAGAGTTTGAGACTGCTGTGAGCTATGATGACACCTGGCACTCAACCCCATGGTGACAGAGTAAGACTATCTCAAAAAAAAAAAAAAAATTTTTTTTTTTATAGAGTTTAGGTCTCACTTTGTTGCCCAAGCTGGGCTCAAACTCCTGACCTCAAATAATCCTCCAAAAGTTCTGGGATTACAAAACTTCATATTTACAAAAATTACAAAATCACATGTTCTCTGAATCAACAATTCCACCATCATAAAAAGCACAGTAAACTTCTTTGACATGTGACTAGAACAGTCATACAGGGCCCCATGCTTAGACTGGGATAGTGTGTTTGGGCTTTAATGTTCTGTGGTCCCTATCTTGAAATTTTTTTTTTTTTTTGAGACAAATTTTCACTATGTCACCCTCGGTAGAAGGCCATGGGATCACAGCTCACAGCAATCTCAAACTCTTGGGGTTAAGCAATTATCTTGCCTCAGCCTCCCAAGTAACTGGGACTATAGGCGCCCACCACAATGCCTAGCTATATTTTGGTTGCAATTGTCGTTGTTGTTTAGCAGGCCCAGCTGGGTTCAAACCCACCAGCCTCAGAGTGTGTAGCCAGTGCTATAACCACTGAGCCACAAGCACCACCCCCTATCTTGAAATTTTGGGGTTTTTTTGAGACAGAGCCTCAAGCTGTCACCCTGAATAGAGTGCTGTAGCATCACAGCTCACGGCAACCTCCAATTCCTGGGCTCAAGCGAGTCTCCTGCCTCTGCCTCCCAAGTAGCTGGGACTACAGGTGCCCGCCACAACACCTGGCCATTTTTTTTGGTTGCAGCCATCGTTGTTTGGCAGGCCTGGGCTGGATTCAAACCCACCAGCTCAGGTGTATGTGGCTGCGCCTTAGCCACTTGAGCCACAGGCGCCGAGCCTATCTTGAAATGTTTAATAATTTTATCTCTCAGGTTGAAAGTGAAGTCTGATGGGACAACAGAACATGTGCTAGGGACTTGGAGCCTGGACTGAGGCTTCATCCTGCTCTCCACATTGTCCACTCTCCCCAGGACTGGTTTTCAGCTGCCTGCTTCTCTACCTGTGCTGTCTCCCTCACAGTATGGACCTAGCCACAGGGGAGGGAAAGAGGGATGATGCACACTCACCTTTGCTGCCAAGTGGAAGGCAAGGTCCTAGGCATTTGAATTCTGCACTTCCTCAAAATATCCTCTGCCTGAAGGAGTATGATTTTAAATGGAAAAACAAAAACAAAACCCACATGATCGGTGGGTAGTGAAAACATAGAAGAAAAGGAAAAGCTTTTTTGCTACCTTTTAATAAGGGTCCCCCATAGCTTTATTTTGCAGTGGGCCCTCAAATTATATATCTAGCCCTAGGAGACTGATATTCATTGTCATACTATATGTAATGAAAAGGTTGAAAATGATGACCTGACATTCATTGATTTGTACCCTTAGGTAACATATAACCCAAATATAGCAGCAATACAACTGAAATACAACCTTCATGAAGGTAAGAACCAAGTCTTTCTTGCTGGCATTTTTATATTTAGAGTCTAATATAAAGTGTGACACATACATAGCACTTGCTGTCAAATATTTATTTCTCTCTCTCTCTTTTTTTTTTTTTTTGCAGTTTTTTGCCAAAGCTGGGTTTGAACCCACCACTTCCGGCATATGGGGCCGGTGCCCTACTCCTCTGAGCCACAGGCACCACCCAATATTTATTTTTTTCATAGACCAGTGAAAGTTTTAGTTTTTAAAAATTAGAATTTGTGAGGCTATGTTATTAGAGCACATTTCTTTCTCCCTTGGTCCACATCACATGAGTTTACATTTGCAGATGTAAAAGACAAATGTAAGTATGCTTTCCTTTTCTTAAATTTATTTTTTATTTGTATATATTCATGGGATGCAAATGCAAGTTTTCTACATTGTTATGTTGCATCCTGGTAAAGTCAGGGCCTTCAATGCATCCATCACTGGAGCAACAAACATTGTGGCCAGCAAGCAACCTCCCATCGTATCCCACTTAAATTTTTAAAATATTAACTAATTTAAATTAATCGAATACAGACTCGCCGCCTGTGGCTCAACGGGCTAAGGTGCCAGCCATGTACACCTGAGCTGGCGGGTTCGAATCCAGCCTGGGCCAGCCAAACAACAATGACGGCTGCAACCAAGAAATGGTTGGGTGTTGTGGCCAGCACCTGTAGTCCCAGCTACTTAGGAGGCAGAAGCAGGAGACTAGCTTGAGCCCAGGAGCTGTAGGTTGCTGTGAGCTGTGATGCCACAACACTCCCTCCAGGGTGACAGCTTGAGGCTCTGTCTCAAAAATAAAAATAAAAATAAAATACATTAATTGAATACATTCTTGCTTCTACCTAATATAAAGAGATATTTTAAAAATTGAAACAGCTTAGCAAGAGATATTTTAAAAATTGAAACAACTTAGGCAGCACCTGTGGCTCAGTCGTAGGGTGCCCGACCCATGTACAGAGGCTGTCAAGTTTGAACCCAGCCCTGGCCAAACTGCAACAACAACAAAAAAAATAGGGGCGGCTCCTGTGGCTCAAAGGAGTAGAGCGCTGGCCCCATATGCGGGAGATGGCGGGTTCAAACCCAGCCCCAGCCAAAAAAACAAAAAAATGCCCGGCTTTATGGCAGGTGCCTGTGGTCCCAGCTACTCGAGAGGCTGAGGCAAGAGAATCGCCTAAGCCCAGGAGTTGGAAGTTGCTGTGAGCTGTGTGAGGCCACGGCACTCTCCCGAGGACGATAAAGTGAAACTGTCTCTATAAAAAAAAATATAAATATATATATATATAAACAGCTTAAATATCTTGAGAAATTAGTTAAAACGTGTAATATGGGGCAGTACCTGTTGCTCAGTGGGTAGGGCGCCGGCCCCATGTACTGAGGATGGCAGATTTGAACCCGGCCCTGGCCAAACTGCAAAACAAAAAGAATACCCGGGTATTGTGGCCGGCGCCTGTAGTCCCAGCTACTCGGGAGGCTGAGGCAAGAGAATCGCCTAAGCCCAGGAGTTGGAGGTTGCTGTGAGCTGTGTGACGCCCCTGCACTCTACCAAGGGCAATAAAGTGAGACTCTGTCTCAAAAAAAAAAAAAAAAAAAAGTGTAATATGTTCGTGCAATAAGACATTTTGGAGCTATAAAATAAGAACGGTTTTTAGGTTCTGATAAAGAAAGATCTCCAAAATAAATTGTTACGGGGGCGGCGAGGGAGGGATGCATAACCGCTATCTTTAGTCCTTTTAGGCAGTGACTTTCTCCTGGCGCGCCCTCTGGTGGCACATACTCGTGTAAGGAGGGATTGAGAGAAAATAGAGGTTGGCTTTGGACCCCTAGAAGATTTTCAAGGTATGTAAGAGTCAACTTTTTAAAGTACATGAGAGCATATTATGTATAAATGTAGAGTTATGCATTATCATGCAACACAGAAAGCATAACAGTGTGTCTATCATCATTTGTGATAATAGACAAATAGGGTAAAAGTATGTTTTTTTCACCTTAGCAAGAAAATCTTACGCAGTGCTGTTATGAGGTAACTATGTAAGTAAGCTACCATTTATTGATGTTTACTATTTCACATGTGGATGGCATATTAATAACCATATGCATTCATTCTACTCAGAGTGTGTCATTTTACATACATGACTGTGTATATGACCTGTAATTAAACATAATTAGAAACACAGATTAAACTGAAACTGTTGAGGAGAGAAACACAAATGAGAAGTAACTTGGGAATACTTGCAAAATAACATAACATATGCCATACAAAATGAATTAAAATAACATTTTTTTTTCTTGAGACAGGGTCTCACTTTGTCACCCTCAGTAGACTACTGGGCATCACAGCTCACAGCAACCTCAAACTCTTGGGCTTAAGCGATTCTCTTGCCTCAGCCTCCCAAGTACCTGGGGCTACAGGCACCCCCTACAAAGCCCGGGTATTTTTTGTTTTGGAGGTGGGTGTTTGTTTTTGTTTTTGTTTTTTGAGACAAAGTCTCACTATGTCGCCCTCGGTAAGGTGCCATGGCATCACAGCTCACAGCAACTCCGACTCTTGGGCTTAAACAATTCTCTTGCCTCAGCCTCCCAAGTAGCTGGGACTACAGGTGCCCGCCACAACGTCCAGCTATTTTTTTGTTGCTGTTATCATTGTTGCTTCAAATATGCCACTGTGCTATAGGCACCGAGCCCCAGCTATTTTTGGTTGCAGTTGTCATTGTTGTTTAGCAATCATGGACCACGCTCAAGACAACCAGCCTCGGTGTATGTGGCTGGCATCCTACTCACTGAGCTATGGACGCTGAGCCTACACCCTCAAACTCTTAGGCTCAAAGCCATTCTCTCGCCTTAGCCTCCCTGGTAGCTGGGACCACAGGCACCCACCACAGAGGTAGGCATTTTTTAGAGACAGGGTCTCTAACTAACTCAGGTTGGTCTCAAACTTCTGAGCTCAGGCAATCCACCACCTTGGTCTCCCAGAGTGCTAGGATTACAGGCTTGAGCCACCGTGCCCCACCCATTGATCACCTCTTGAACACATTCTCATCACACTCCATGCCCTGCAAAATCTGATGCTCCTACACCCCATATTTCTGTACTTGGCAACATTGCCGGCTTCATGTAGCTGATGGCCCTCTCCCCTTCCCCTGTATATGTCACTTTTGCCCAAAGACCATGTCATCCAAGGGACTGCTCACCACAGCTCCAGAAATCTAGCCCTTTCAGGAGACTTGAGGTAGCTGAAAGCATGGAGGTGAATAAAGAGAGCTCATCAGGGTGGCGCTTATGGCTCAAAGGAGTAGAGTGCTAGCCCCATATACCAGAGGTGGTGGGTTCAAGTCCAGCCCCGGCCAAAAACTGCAAAAAAAAAAAAAAAAAGTCAGAAAATTTCTCCAAAAAAAAAAAACCAGAGAGAGAGCTCATCAGAGGCTGTATAATGTGGTGGTTACAAGTACCAATTCTGGACTCGACACTGATGGCTCAACGGGCTAACGTGCCAACCATGTACACCTGAGCTGGTGGGTTCGAATCCAACCCGGGCGCCTGCCAAACAACAATGATGGCTACAACCAAAAAAAAATTGGCCGGGCATTGTGGTGGGCGCCTGTAGTCCTAGCTACTTGGGAGGCTGAGGCAAGAGACTCGCTTGAGCCCAGGAATTGGAGGTTGCTGTGAGCTGTGATGCCAAGCACTCTACCCAGGGTGACAGCTTGAGGCTCTGTCTCAAAAAAAAAAAAAAAAAGAAATCCCAGCTGCTCTCCTCCCTCGTGGTATGACTTTGAATAAGTTACCTTACTTCTTTTGTACCTCTATTTCCTTATCTGCAAAATAAGGTATTAATATTTTAACATTGTCTTGCTGTTGTGAGAATTAAATGACCTAATGTAAGTAAATCACTTAGAACAGTGGCACATGGAACTTCCTGGTAAGGTGACTGGGTTTTGTTTTTTGGTTTTATTTTTTGTTTGTTTGTTTTCTAGAGAAAGAGCATCCCAAGGTATTTTAGGTTCTGAAAGGAGGGAGTCCCCACTTGAGAAAAATCCTGGGATCCGCAGTAGCTCCTTTTCCCATGGGATTCATCCATCTGACCTTGACTCTCAACAACATAGCTCCAGAGTAGCCAAATCTGCTGGTGCCCAAACTCTCGGTGCCCTGCAAGGAGAAAGAATAAGCAAGTCCCAGATTCAGCTGACCAGAATCTGTCCTTCCAGCCCCTACACTCATCTCAGACAAAAGCAGAAATGTATGTCTCAGTTGTGCTTCTACCCCTTGCTGCCCAATATAATTTTTTGTGATGATGGGAAGAAATACTCTATGTTTGCTCTGTCCATTGCAGTAACCAGCAGCTGTAGTGCTATGGAGCATTTAAAATATGGTTAGTGCAGTCAAAGAACTAAATTTTTTTTCTTTTTTTAAGACAGAGCCTCAAGCTGTCACCAAGGGTAGAGTGCCGTGGCATCACAGCTCACAGCAACCTCAAACACTTGGGCTTAAGTGATTCTCTTGCCTCAGCCTCCAAAATAGCTGGGACTACAGGGACCCACCACAATGCCTGGCTATTTGGGGTTGTGGTTGTCATTGTTATTTAGCAGGCCCAGGCCGATTTTGAACCCACCAACTTCGGTGTATGTGGCCAGCTCCCTACTCACTGAGCTACGGGCGCCACGCCAGGAACTGAATTTTTTATTTGTCTTTATTTTCATTTCAATGGCTACTTGTGGCAAGTGATTATTGCATTAGACAGCATGGCTGAGAATTGTCCGTTCTGAACTTCTTTTCTTATTTGATGAGGCATCCTTGCTTTAAGGAAATACATTTTTGAAACTTGATGCCAAGTTGTTCTCATCTTGCAGTTCCCAGCTAAGTCTGGGGATAAGAAATAAGGTCCTCTTTCCATTCCAGATCTCATTTTCGCCTTTGATACTGAGGAAACTGGAGAGCAATGCCCAGGCTAGGGGATGTGTCCTGCATGCTGGCTCTGTCCCTGCTGCCTGTGCAGACCGACAGCGGCTGCCCTTGCAGATACTCCTTCTTCCAGAGCTGCCTGTCTGAGCATGAGCGGATATACAACTCATGACTTCCCTAAATGTATTTTTGAGGGGCAAGAAGCTAACTAAGCCCAAACAACCCACCACATGTCTAACCATACAGAAGGGAGTCTGGTTTTGCAGAAGGAGAGAGGGAGGTTACACATCAGGAAGAATGGTTTGGTAATGACAGTTGTGAGACAATGGAAATAGGAAACCAAGGCTAAACTTTTTTTTTCTTTCTTTCTTTTGAGAGCCAACACTAATCCCTCTCTTGGCTCGTTTCAGGGAATGAAACCTTACAGATTTCATGAACAAACCTCTTCCTAGGACCCAGTGAGTGATTGATCCACACTAATCAGCCCCCAGAACCCTCCTCAAAGGCTGTTTCCCAATGGACGTGGGGGAGGAAAGCCTAGTACCAGGCAGCCACTGCTCCATTGCCCTTAGGGGGTGGGGATGGCAAATCTTGGTCAAGCCCTCAATCTATAGCCCTTTTGTATAAGTGCCTGGCAAGGGTGACGTGGGGCTGTTCCTACGGGCACAGCTGTGGCATCAGCCAGGGTGGAGGCAGGGCCTGGGCAGCACTGCCATCCCCAGTCCTCTCTTGGGCTTTTCAGTGGTAAGGTGACATGTACCCTAAAGGCCTTTGACCCTGCCGCGGGGCTCCCTGTCCCTCGGAACAGTGGAGATGGCACTCTTAGCAAGCCCCTCTCTGCCTAGCTTCTTCTTCCTCCTCTTCCTCCAGCTGCCTTCCAGCCATGCAGGTAAGACATGTGTTTATTTCTGCCCTGGGAAGACCCTGAGAACAGGAAGGCTGGTTTCCTGAGGCTCTACTCCTTCAATCACCCTCCAGTGAGTTACCTTTCTAAGTCAGATTTGCTGGCATGGTTCTCTTCCTCAGAAACCTTCAAGTGGCTGCTTATAGCCTTCCAAATAGGATCCAAACTCTTTTTTTTTTTTTTCTTAGAGATAGAGTCACATTTTGTCAAGCTCGGTAGAGTGCCATGGCATTACAGCTCACAGCAACCTCCAGCTCCTGGGCTTAGGTGATTCTCTGGCTTCAGCCTCCCGAGTAGCTGGGACTACGGGCACCTGCCACAACGCCCAGCTATCTTTTTGCTGCAGTTTGGCCGGGGTCGGGTTTGAACCCAACACCCTTGGTATATGGGGTCAGCGCCCTACCCACTGAGCCACAGTCACTACCCAGAATCCAAACTTTTTTTTTTCTTTTTTTGGCAGTTTTTGGCTGGGTCTGCGTGTGAACCTACCACCTCCAGCATATGGGCCAGCGCCCTACTCCTTTGGGTCACAGGTGCTGCCCCAGAATCCAAACCCTTTAATGTGATTTTAACTTAAGCCTTCCTAACTAGCACTCACCTATCTTTGCAACTTTGACTTTTCATCTCTTAAATGGGGATAAAATAATAACCTCTCAAAGTTGTTGTCAGGGTTAAATGAGATGAGATATCTGATATGCTTAGCCATGCCTTATCCATAGTAAATCTCAAAAGAAGTTTCTTAAATTACAGTATCTTGTCATGTTTGAGAGTTTGCTCTACATAATCAGGCACCAGTAAGCTTCTATAAAGGAGCCCTGCTCTCAAGTACTGGGGAGAAATAAAAGAAACAGAAGACAGAGTCCTGATCTCAGAGAGAAGAGGCCCAATCCATCCATTTCCTGGGGAAATATTTCTAGGTCTAAGGGAGAAACCAGCTGTATCTCTCCACAGCTCAGCATCTGACTTGAAAAACATGTCCACATAGGAAAAAGACTCGGAATACGTTTGGCACAGGATCCAGGAGCTGCAGTGAGGTTGAAGGTACAGGGAAAGAACAGTGAAATAGAGCCTTCCCCGAGGGAAAGCTTTCAGAGGAGAATTGGGGAAAAAAGGACAGAGGGAGAAGTGGCAGAGAGAGTTTTACGTTTTAAGTGACAACAGCAAAATCTCTAAGGGGAGAATAGGATGAATCTGGCAAAGTTTAACCAAGGAGGCCCGTGGGAGAATTAAACTTCAGGACGCTGTACCACCATCCACGGTGGAATCTAAAAGCTGGGCTGAGGAGTCAGAAATGGATACAGATAACAAATAAGGTGGGCAGTAGCTGTTGAGATGAGATGATTACTAGAATGTTCTGTCCAAGACACAGATTTTTTGTTTTTGTTTTTTTGTTCTGTTTTCAGACAGAATCTCACTATTCTCTTAGTAGACAGTGCCGTGGCATCCTACCTCACAGCATCCTCAAACTCTTGGGGCTCCGTCCGTCTCAGCCTCGCACAGTGCTAGGATTACAGATGTGAGCCACTTTGCCCAGCCTTGCTTTTGTTTTTATTGTTGCTCAAGAACAAAAAATATACTCTTTCCCTGGCTCTAGAATTCCTCTTAAAAACCAAGTGTCTTGGCTGAGCGCTGTGGCTCACGCCTGTAATCCTAACACTCTGGGAGGCCGAGGTGGGTGGATTACTTGAGCTCATGAGTTTGAGACCAGCTTGAGTAAAGAAAGCAAGACCCTGTCTCTACTAAAAATAGAAAAACTGAGGCAAGACGATTGCTTGAGCCCAAGTTGGAGGTTGCTATGAGCTATGATGCCACAGCACTCTACCCAGGGCAACAGCTTGAGACTCTGTCTCAAAAATAAAATCAAGGTTCAGAGCCTGTGGCTCAAGGCGCCAGCCACATACACCTGCGCTGGTGGGTTCAAATCCAGCCCGGGCCCGCCAAACAACAATGACAGCAGCAACCAAAAAAAAAATCAAGTGTCTTCTTCCTTCCCAGTTTTGAAGCAGCCCTTCCTATGACATGCCTGTTTGTCAAGGTTCCCTCTGAACCTCAGTCTCTTCTCTTTGGTGTCTTGGACAGGACAGTTCAGAGTGATAGGACCAAGGCACCCCATCAGGGCTCTCGTTGGAGATGAAGTGGAATTGCCATGTCGTATATCCCCTGGGAAGAATGCTACAGGCATGGAGGTGGGGTGGTACCGCCCCCCCTTCTCTAGGGTGGTTCATCTCTATCGAAATGGCAAGGACCAAGATGGAGAGCAGGCACCTGAATATCGAGGTCGGACGGAACTACTGAAAGAAGCTATTGGTGAAGGAAAGGTGTCCCTCAAAATCCGGAATGTAAGGTTCTCAGATGAAGGGGGTTTCACCTGCTTTTTCCGAGATCATTCTTACCAAGAAGAGGCAGCAATGGAATTGAAAGTGGAAGGTGAGTAGTAAGAATGAGACTTCATTCTCTCAGTTGAGATGAGATCTTTCAACCCTAACATCTCATTTCTGGGAATCAGTCCTATAGAAATATATATACCAGTAAACAGAAATGTGTATGCTCATGGTTGTCTATTGCATTGCTATTCAGAGTGGGAAGGAAATTGGAATCAATTAATGACCCTAAAGGGCATTAGACTAAGTGAACTAAGCCAGATACATAAAGAAAAATACTACATAATTTATCTTATATGTGAAACCTAAAAAAAGCAAATAAAAAAACTCCAAAGTTAATGTTCTTCAGCATGGGCAATATAGTGAAACCCTCATCTCTATGAAAAATTAGCCAGGTTTGGTGGAGCATGCCTGTAGTCCCAGCTATTCAGGAGGCTGAGGTGGGAAGATCACTTGAGCCCAGGTGTTCAAGGCTGCATTGAGCTATGATCAGGCCACCATACTCTCACCTGTCCCCAGTCCCACACAAAAAAGCCAATGTCCCAAAATAGGGAAAATTACTGGAAAAGTATCATATCCATACCGTGAATATTATGAAGCCATTAAAAAGATTGTTTTAGAGCTATATCAGATGGCTTGGAGGCATTCCATGAGGTATTGTTAAGTGATAAAAGCAAGCTACTAACTGGGCAGTGACTCATGCCTGTAATCCCAGCACGTTGGCAGGCCAAGGAAGGTGAATTGCCTGAGCTCAAGAGTTTGAGAGCAGCCTGAGCAAGAGCGAGAGCCCTTCTCTAAAAATAGCCGGGCATCGTGGCAGGCACCTGTAGTCTCAGCTACTTGGGAGGCTGAGGCAAAAGAATCGCTTGAGCCTAAGAGTTTGAGGATGCTGTGAGTTATGAGGTCATGGCACTCTACCGAGGGGGACTAAATAAATAAATAAATGCAAACTGCAGAATGTGGGAATAAAAACAAATCCATGTATTTGTGAGTGTACATACATACATACATATTCATAGTGAATAAACTAGTAAATCAAATATCTGAAAGCAATTATAAAATATATAAGATGTCACCTGTGGGCTTTACCTCTCCATTTCCATTCTTTAGAATGTTTTGAGAGAGTTTATTTTTTTATGCTGTCTCATAATGATTAAGATGTGAACAAGGTGAAGTGGATGAAGGGAGAGCTTTGAAAGTAGATTGTGATTTAATTGAAGAAATGTTCTGAGGGTCTGACCCTCAGACCCTTCCCTTGCCCCTCCTTCCCACCTGCAGTACAAACATCAGACAATCCTTCACTTTTATATCCAGGAGTGGGGTGACCCTTGTAGTGCTGGGACCAGAAGGTGGCATTGTATGTGGAATAACAAAGACTATTTGCGGGCAGATTGCTGGGATATGAAAACAGGTTTGTATGTCACAAAATGTTCTTCATACAGCTATTTTTAATGGGAAATTTTTACTTGCCAAGAAGTTTGATAGAAAGGACCTCTCCAATTTGCAAATTTTCCTCTTTCTTGCTCAGGATCTTCCTAGTTCAATAACTGCCTTCCCCTACACACCACACAAAGAAAGAAAAAGAAAAAAAGAAAAAATGGCTGAAATGTGGCCTCCGGGGAGAACGTTTTCTATTGAACAGCTTTCCACATTCCAACCCCCTCCTCCCATTTCATAGTCTGCAAGACTAAGAATCTAAAAAAAAAAAAAAAAGACTGTTTTCCAAGTTAACAGGGGACCACTTGCCTTGTCTGAGGAGCCAGGAAACACAAATTCAGTAAGGAAATTCAGTAACTATGTTATTGCCAAGTTCCAGGTATAATTACTTCTCTTTCTCAAAAGTGTTTCTGATCTTTTTGACATTATTATTTTGTCATTATTGTGATTTGATCACTAGTGTTTTCTTTTTTTTTAGAGACAGAGTTTCACTCTGTCACCCTCAGTAGAGTGCAGTGACGTCACAGCTCACAGCAACCTCCAGCTCCTGGGCTCAGGTGATGCTCTTGCGTCAGCCTCCCGAGTAGCTGGGACTACAGGTGCCCACCACAACACCCAGCTATTTTTTTGTTGCAGTTTAGCCAGGTCTGGGTTCGAAACCACCATCCTTGCTATATGGGGCTGAAGCCCTACCCACTGAGCCACAGGTGCCACCCTAGATTACTAGTGATTTATAATCCTTTCTTTAAACTCTTCATTATGAAACTTAAATATATATATAAAGGTAGAGAGAATACTATAATCAGCTTCCCAATGCTCACCACATGGCTCCCATCCCTTACCTCCCCCCCAAGCATCACACCCACTTTCCTACTCACTTGCTGAGGCAAATCCTAGGCACCATGATCATTTCATTGCTAAATGGCTAAGAATGGGTTATTCAAATACAAGAACTGTTTTTAAAATCGACAAAATTCCCTAAAACATGTGTATCATCAATACCCAGTTGGTGTTCAGATTTTCTCGATTGTTTCATAAAATATGCTTTTGCAATTAGTTTGTTTGAATGGGATCCAAACAGGATCCACATGTTGGTGTTTGCCGTTAGGGTTTCCCATGGTCTGAATTTTGCTGACTATCTTCCCAAGTTGCTGTTTAGCACAGGCCTCCATGCCCTGATTTCTTGTAAACTGATTGATCTGGATGTGTGATCAGATTCAGGGTTGATTTATTTTAGCAGGTGTACTTCATAGGTGATACTCTATACCAATGTTTTTCAACTTTTTAAAATCTCACAGCCCACTTGAACCTATTAGTAAGAACAGTACACTTAAATTATGTTGATTTAAAAAAAAGAGTAATAAGCTTGGGCAGGGTGGCTCATACCTGTAATCCTAGCACTCTCAGAGGCTAAGGCAGGTACATTATTTGAGCTTAGGAGTTTCAGGACAACCTGAGCAAGAGCAAGACTCTGTCTCTAAAAAAATCTAGCTGGGGCTGGCATGGTGGCTCACACCTGTAATCCTAGCACTCTGGGAGGTTGAAGTGGGCAAATTGCCTAAATTCAGAAGCTCCAGACCAGCTTGAGCAAAAAAAGCCAATGGCTCTAAAAAGCCAATGGCTCGGCAGCTGTAGCTCAGTGGCTAGGGCACCAGCCACATACACCAGAACTGTCAGGTTTGAATTCAGCCCAGGCCTGCCAAACAACAATAACAACTACAAAAAAAAAAAAAAAAATAGCTGGTTAGTGTGGCGGGCACCTGTAGTCCCAGCTACTTGGGAGGCTGAGGCAAGAGAATCACTTGAGCCTAAGAATTGAAGGTTGCTGTAAACTGTAACGCCACGGCACTCTACTGAGGGGGACATAATAAGACTCTGTCTCCAAAAAAAACAAAGTAGCCAATACCCTGTCTCTAAAAGAAAATAACTGGGCATTTTGGTGTGCACCTGTAGTCCCAGCTAGTTGGGAGGCTGAAGCAAGAGAATCACATGAGTCCAAGTGTTTGAGGTTGCTGTGAACTGTGACACATGGCACTCTACCAAGGGTAACAAAGTGAGACTCTGTCTCAAAAAACGAGAGAGAGTAAAAAAAACAATATACTTACTGTGCTTTGAACTTCTTTAGAAAATAATTCAATTAATGATCTTTAAAAATTTTCGCAGCACACCTAAGATCCTCCCACAACACAACAGTGTGCACACTGGTTGAAAATCACTGCTTTGGGCTCGGCACCTGTGGCTCAACGGGCTAAGGCACCAGCCACATACACCTGAGCTAGTGGGTTCGAATCCAGCCCAGGCAGGCCAAACAACAATGGCGGCTGCAACCAAAAAATGGCTAGGCATTGTGGCGGGCACCTGTAATCCCAGCTACTTGGGAGGCAGAGGCAGGAGACTCGCTTGAGCCCAGGAATTGGAGGTTGCTGTGAGCTGTGATGCCACAGCACTCTATCCAGGGTGACAGCTTGAGGCTCTGTCTCAA
>CAUYON010176137.1:0-24390 GCA_963573935.1 Arctocebus calabarensis
CAATGGTACATTTCAAAACCACTAAGAGTATAGCATAAATCTCTAACCACCGCAAATAAGTAAGTTAGATGATGGCTATGTTAATCAGTTTGATTTAAGCATTCCACATTGTATATCAAATCAGCACATTGTACCCCATAAATGTATATAGTTATGATTTAATAAAAATTAAATTAAAAAAAAAGAAAAGAGAAATAATATACGTTTTTCTTCTTCTCTGCATCTCTCATCCCTCCTCTTCCCCCAAGAGCCCCCATTGCACTCTCTCTCTTTCTCTCTGTCTCCCTCTCTATCATTCCTTATCCCTCCCCACCAATCATAGCTTTCGATGTAGAGAAAGAAACAATGATTTGCTGGGTGAGTGTTCCTGGAATTAGTTCAGTCCCATCCATGTTTTAAGGTAACTCTTACCTGCTTTAGCTGGATCAAAGTGTGGAGCAGTACCTTGGCTGGTGTGGAAGGTAGTTTCTCCCCAAGGAAGGGACTAGTGGATCTTAACGTCTACACAGAGTTTATTGACTTTTTATTTATTTATTTATTTATTTATTTATTTATTTATTTATTTATTTATTTTTTGTAGAGACAGAGCCTCACTTTATCGCCCTGGGTAGAGTGCCGTGGCGTCACACTGCTCACAGCAACCTCCAGCTCTTGGGCTTAAGTGATTCTCTTGCCTCAGCCTCCCGAGTGACTACAGGCGCCCGCCACAGCGCCCGGCTATTTTTTTGTTTTGCAGTTCAGCCGAGGCCGGGCTTGAACCCGCCACCTTCCGTATATGGGGCCGGCACCCTACTCGCTGAGCCACAGGAGCCGCCCAGCAATGCATTTTTGATGGTGCTCCTGAAGCTGAGTTAAAATCACAAGTGTTTGTCCAAATTGCTCATGTACAAATAGAAGAAATGACTTCTCACACTTCTTAATGTCTAAAAAGAGGCTTTTGAGAGCCTTCCTCAGAATACAGAAGTGGGTCATGACTCACTTCTCAGAGTAGGTCTCTGCTACCAGATAGATACGAAGTCAATTCATAAAGAAGTGTACAGTCTTAGAAGAAAAGTGGCACTCCTTACAGTCTTAGAAAAAAACTGGCACTACTTTTGATGGTAATACTCAGTTAATCATTTTGTCACTTGTCACTAAATAAGTTAAGATAATTATTTTTACATCGGAAGAGAATGTTTTGCTCTCTTTAGATAGGGTCATCCTGTAAATAATAAATTATGTTCTGCCAAAATAATAGTCATTTAACTTTTGAAAATTTATGTCATTTTTCTGCAAGGTTGATAGCTAAGTAAATAGTACTCTTTTTATGAGTTTCTTTGTTTTCTGAACAACATAGCAAATAATCTTCATATTATATAAGAATAGAATCACAAGGTAAATTTAGAACTTTAAGTCTGGTGATGGGAAATGTAGGAGGGGTTTGCAGAGAACCTCTGGGGCAGACTGTTCAGGTATGTTTTTGTCATTCCCAGGTAAAGGCAAAAAGACATAAATTTGCTTAGTGTATAGATACAGTGGGAAAAGGCAGAGCAAAGACCCACTATAGTGCAGTAAGTGTTTTCAGAAGAAATTGATAACAGAAATTGATAATTGGTTAGTTACTACCAGGAAACAGAAGATTACGGTTGTGTTGATGGGCTTGAGGTCTTGAAGAAATACATATATTCTTATGTACTTTGATTTCTTTACTGGCAAAGAAGGAAGTAAATAGGCTAGTACCTCACAAAGAAGGCTTTTACATATAGGCTTTCAACAATAAATTTGAGCTCTTCCTTTGCTCTTTTTCAGGGGTATTGGGGGAAGTTTGGTGGCATTTCTTTTATAGATTCCTTTCCAATTATTTTGGTCCATAGAGTGTCATGTGCTGCATCAAGATGCTTATCTGGAGTACACATAACATAGAATGAGGAAAGCAAAAATAACTAGAGTTAACTTCATCGTTAAGTAGAAGAGTCTCTTGAACCTCAGGAAATAGCCTATATAGCATGCATTTTATACTATGAATACATTTGTAAGTCTCTTTTACGAAATTTGCAGGAATGGTATCACAAGCAGGAAAGAATGATTTCTGGTCAAAAGCACAAGTGTTATGGTTAAGGACTGAGAGAATAATCTATGGGTTTTTGAAATACTAACCACATGGTATGCTTACTCAAAGAGTTTGAACACAGGTGCCAGGGTTTAATGTAGGAAGAGTAGTACCGGTATGTACCAGAAAATCATGAGGATGGCCATCTACATTTATAGTTAATTTACTTTGATGTTTAAGATATGACAGCACTTTAGGTGCTCTTTACTTCTCAGAGCACAGTCATTGCTCTCAATTTTGGAAATTTCTCTTAATCTTGTTATTTATTTTATCTTTATAAAATGGGACGATGTCAGGTAGGGTCATGTCAATGAGCAGGGTCCTGCTCTAGTGGCAGGGCACTCTAAGAACTGTAGAACTGGTGCAACCAACTGAAGAAATATAAAGTTTGGAACGACGATTAAGAAAGAGACATGAGACATAGACTAGAATTTTCAAAGGTGGGCGCTCAGGGGAACACCTCCTGTTTGTGGGTTGTGGAGTGGCCCAAGTTTCTGTTCCACTCAGCTTTTATTGAAATCTCTTCACCCAGGTGGTAAACTGAGGGAGGGAACAAAGACACAAGCAGTTTCTCTGAGTGAGCATCTCAGCTCCTATTATTATTATTAGTTTAAGGATTTGAGCAGTTTTGGGGAATCTGAAGCTTGAACCTTGTGTGGGGGATTCCTCCTGTCTGGAGTCACCCACACAGATTCCTAGGGAGTTTACTGTGGAGTAAAATGCAACTGGCATTTATCTTCTCTGAGGCATTGGTTGGAGAAAGACATTTTCCTCTCATTGCCACCACAGAGGATTTTCCTCCGTGATAAGGGATGTAAGCTCTTCTGCCCATATGTTAGGGCTCAAGCTGTCCCCTTGGTCTCTGCCCCAGCCAAATGCAAATCTCTACAATAGGTATCTGCTTTGTCTGTTTAATGGGCAGGAAATGACCTAGAAGATGTATCTATTCTAGGTCATGCCATAATCTCTTTTATGACCATATTCTTCCTAAGGTTGTTCACAGACTCAGCAGGGAATTTGCATATTCCCAATAGGCTAGAATTTTAGGAAAGTTGGGAAACTTGTTCAGATAAGAAATTTAGCAAAGGCTGGCTTAAAGGTAAACTAGCTGACTCCTTCAGCTTATTTTTTAATTTTCACTTTTTCTGGGGTGCTCTCCCCTGCCAAGAATGGGGTCTTCGGTCACCATTCTGCCTGCAGGACAATCTTTTTTTCCAATGTCCTTTCTGTTTACATTATTAGTGTCCTTGTCAGTAATTGTTAAATTGGGAGTAGGCCACCTAGCTTTCTATGGGGTTAAAACTTTACATTTCTTCCCATCCATTTTATTTTGTTCTAGTTCCATTTCAAACTGTTCTGTCAAGTGTTGTACTTCAGATAAAGGGATTATCTCCTTTTTCTCTTTTTATTTAGATCTCTAATTCCAGGTTTTACTTCATTGAAAAAAATGAGATAAAGGGGTTCTTATTATATTATTTCATTATTTAACCCACAGACACTGTCAGAAGTTATTTTCTATTCTATCCTGAACATTTCCTAGATACTTTTATCTCCTGTATCTTTATTTGCTTGTTTAAACGATGGTCTATTAAATTTTTATTGAAAATGTTTCAGGTATGACTTTTAGGAGATTGTGACCTACTTACCTGGACCTTTTGACCCTCAGATTAACTACAGAAAGAGGCATCCTAGAGGCTCCTTTAGAGGTTTTTCTATCAACTGTTTAGCACCTCTAATCAACATGTGTAAAATTTTTATGGGTTATGCAATCCTATGAGAGCTTATTAATTATCAAGAGTAACATGTTTGTATACCTGTGAACCTTTTATCTTGGGCTCTCAATATGACCACCTACCTCCAGACACAGTCTGAACAATAAGTGATCCCTGGCAGGTGGAAAACCAAAGGGAATTCGCTCTGAAAGTAAAAGCCAATTCTAAGGACAAAAAAATTGAAGTAAAACTTCATTCAGATTTTTGGTAACTCACAGCAAAATTTGTTCAAGTGGATTCTGACCTAGTGAGAATTACAAATCATCATTCTGTGAAGCTCGTTTAAGAAACATGCCTGAAAGTGCTATGCTTCTACTCTATCTTTCTCCTTCTTATGACAAGCAATATTTTTAGACAGCCCAACACTAAGCAGTAACATAAAAGTTAACAAAAAGAGACAAAAATAATCGGATGACTCCACCGAGGATTTCAAACAAATGGAACTTAACGACAACACTTGAGTAAGAAAAAGGAAATAAATAGCCAAGAAACTCAACATGGACAGTGTAGTTTAGATCCCTGCTGACACTACGTTACTAAGAACTTAATCATCTGTTGGGAAGCAAGGCACCAGGGGCTGTCTGGCTACTGCACTTGGTGGAAGGGGTGGATGTAGTGTCAGCATACCTCCCAGCAACCTCCAGAGTAACTGCAGAGAAAAAGGATGGACACCCATGAAAGGGCACAGTCCCCTGCACCTTCATAAGGTGAATCAGTCTTATTTGTGCTCCTTGAGGTATTTTCAGGTATGAGGCCTTGAGAAGGAACATTTCTAATACTTGGGCTAGATGTAAGTTTGGGGGGAATATTCACCTCCAGCTCGCAGAAGTGGCCTTGCTGAAAAATGCATGTAGTTACACCCTAAAGGAAAGAATGTGTCAGAGGGCCCCAGCGAGTTGCAACTGGGGACTGATCACCTGCCTTGGGCAGTGGGCCATTGAACTTTGTTCCCTACCTCAATTACACAATAACTTTCAGTTAATCATATAGGGAAGTAAGCAAACAGAACAGACAACCTGGCGTCTTTGTGATTTATCTCCATTGTTGTTTATCTCCAATTAGGATATTCCTAGTTTAGAAAGGTGTGTATGTGCTTTGCTGCATTAATGCTGATAAGGAATTTTCATGACAGTTTTTGTTATCTTTTGTTTTCTTTATTCTTGGATATTGTTATCTGATGATTTGGGGTATACAAGAATCTTAGGAAAGATGGGTTTTTGCTGAGTGCCTGAGCGAGCCTCAGTCTTCCCCTTTCAAATCACTCATTTTTCCTGCAGTGCTTTCCTCTGTATCACTGACCCAGTAGGCTAGTGCACAGCAGCACACCCAAATGAGGAAACCAAAGACTTTGCTATAGCCAGAGAGAGTTAGCCACCAACACCTGTGTTTCGGTATCATCTCAACAGCAGATGGGTGAGACAGGTTTATGTTGGAAAAAAGGGAACATTTCAAATATACCTTAATTGAGAGCTGTTGGCACAGAGAAACTGTAGACAGGCCACCTCAAAGCAGGGCACCCTGTAATTGGTTAGGGATGCAAGTTTAGTTTTCTTCATTTAGTTCTAAGTTTGAAAAGGGGAGGTAAAAAATTAGCAAAGTTTTTGGTTATTACGTCCTGGTCATTTTTGATCTGATTGCTACAAAGTTAGTTAATTTTCTGAACTGGTTGACAAAATAGGAGTATAACTACCTGAACTATTTGCTACAGATATTATGTTGGACTACTGGACTGGTTGCTGCAGACACTGGGTCAGAGTTCTATTTTTATGTATCATTCTGGCCATTGTTCATTTGCATATACAGTGTCTCAATTTACTCATAACCCTTCAATGGATGTCATTTATAACTTATCCTGGTGTAAATCCTGTAATATAGACATTGCCATTATCTTTAGTCTACACATGGGGGAACTGAACTGTAGAAAAGTTGAAGAAAAACAAAAGTTACTCAGCTAAGAGATAATGGTGATGTCTTCTGAAAGGTCTGATGTAGTCCTCTTAATCTATATAGCCGTTCCTGCTAATAGAACTTTCTGTAATGACAGAAATATTCATAGTCTGTGTTGTCTAACATGATAAACCACGTTCATACGTGATTGCCAAGCACCTGAGATGTGGCTAGTATGACTGAAGAACTTAAATTTTAGTTACAATTAGTTTTAAATAATTTAAGTAGGAATTCAAATAATCACATGTAGCTTGTAGCATCTGGATGAAGTAACATAGCTTCAATTGTCTGAAAACAGGAGCTTTGAGAAAAAGAAAACATAATTTTTTAACCTATGTTCTTTGGAAAGAAAATTATGAAGCAGAATGGAAGAGACTATTATGCAAAATAATTATTTTACACCATATGTGTATATATATCTGTGTAATACAACTTCTCTTTATGCATATGTATTACATATTCTATGAATACTAGTAAATGTGCTCTACATAAAATAGTTATATCATTGATAGTTATAGGTATAATATACTCAATGGAAAAGTTTACGATATTAGTAGTAGCAGCAACAATAGTAACAAGGAATTAAACTGATTCTCTTACTGTTGAGGCACCAAAGAGATAAGTGAGTCGTCATTTGTGCTGTAGTTTCTATAATGAACGGTTGTCACTGGGTTTATAACCTTTCTGATGACCTAACTTCCATATCACATTAGTTGAGATTACTTGACATTTTCAATTCCTAAAAATCATGAGTAAAACATACTCACATACTTAATGTGTATAATTTTTCATTGAAACTAGCACTAATTTCTTCTTTAATACCATATGCTTTTTATGACATACCACACTTTAGGTGGCAATACCTAGACATTCTTTCTCCCTACACATGCTTTCAGTCTATAAAAAAAATAATCATTGGATATATTAAACAAAAATGAAAATGTAACCCTTCAGAAATAAGGATCCTAAACTTTTTATATGTGAATACACTTTCTACTTAACTAAAATGATATGCTTTCACTGATCTCAGACAGATATTCTTAATGGAATAGGTGTTCTCCTGTTATTGTCCTAACTAGCAACTTCTCTTTTTAAAGTATCTTGTATAATGATATTTTCCAGTTAAATTTACAGTCAAAAGTATATTGTTTAGAGAATAGAATTGTTTATGTCTCTCCATATACAAGGGCAAGTCATACTAATACAGGATGGGTGGCGCCCCAGCCAGGTGGGTGGAGCTGAGGCACAGACCTGCCGCCTCTTCCCTGGCAGTGCTGGTGCCCTAGCAGTCGACAGAGAAACCTGCAGGCTGTTGGGGGGGAGCATCTGCAAGAGGCTTCAGTAGCCAGGGGGGGCAGATGCCTGTTAGGGAGACACCAGCACCTTAATGTCTCCCTCCCTTGGCACTTGTAGCTAAACAGGGAACCCCCATTTCCCAGGCCTGGTCAATTTCACGTAGCTTTCCTAGTCCTACAACCAAAGGGATTGTATGTATTCATTTGTTACCAAGTCCTAGCCAAATGTAATCACAGAGGACACATGCAAGCCAAATGTAACTGAGGAATCTATATATATGTACCCCTGGATGAAGAGCCCGGAGAGAGATCTTTTTCCCCCAACTTGGGTTGTTTCTCTCTACCAGGAATGTTGTTGGTGTTTTTGCATTCTATTCTATAAAATAAATCCTGTCTTACCACTGATCTGTGGTCCATGCATGGAGTCATTCTTTGAATGACCAAGAAGACTACTGAAGAAGAAATTCCAGGACCAATACCTTTAAATTCATTGTTAGAGAAATAATCGATGTTGATCATCCTCTCTAGATTCATATCTTTTTGTTTGGCTAGGAAGACTTTAAATTTTTTCTGAAGGAACTAGTTATTATTCTCTCATAATTTATAAGATTCTGGCATATGTTTAGAGATAGAAAATCTTAATGCTTTTTAATTTTCTTCCAACACGTTGATTCAACCAACATTGAATGACTCTTGCTACCATGACCTGAAGAGAACCATCAGCTCAATCCTCAAGTTAGTTCATAGGTTTTTGGAAGAAAGCTACCAAAGTTTTTATAAAAATATATTTATTATATGACAGTCATTGACAGTTTTATGTACAGAATGGTATTGAAATATAGAAAGGGTTCATTTAAGCAAGCTTCAAAGTTTATGGAAGCTTTCTTCAGAGAAGTACTATCATGCAATAACACAAATAGACAAATAAATTCTAATAGTAACACCAAAATAAATAAAACAAGATCACTTATATTTATTCTTTCAAGTTCCTTCCTAATTACTGTAAGTGCAGAAACCATGAGACATTATTCAAGGAATATAGTCTCATATTTTATACCAACAATGACAGTCATCTTTGAAAGCTTTGAAGCATTGACATGCATTTGTTCCCTTAATAAGGTTTTCATGATGGATAATCAATCCAGATTTACATTTTTGACAGTTTAAAAACAAAATATAGCAAAGTAAATTAAATATGAATCAAGATATGATAAATTACTTGTGAATAATACAATTTCAGCATTTTCAAATGCTGTTTCCTCATCAATTCATAAATAATAAATGCAATTGTGTAGCAGTAAAGTGATTGCTTATTGTCTATTTTTCTAAATTGAGATTTTGAATCATGAAATTAAGATACAATTATTCTTTAAAGTATTAACTAAACCAGTGTCATAGGAATGTATTCAATAGGAAACAGGATATCAAGTGCAGGTCTAATTAATTAATTGCCACAGCAAATATTGTATTGAGCACTTTTTATATATGAGATAATATTCCAGATGTTACGTACCTGGAAATTCAAAGCAAAAGCAAAACAAAAAAGGAAAGATTTCTGCCCTCCTTTAGTTTATATTCTAGAAGGAGAAGAAAAGATGTAAACAACTTCTTAAATACACTGTATAGTACATTGCATGTGTGTGTGTATAAATAGGTATAATTTCTAGGAAAAAATGGTCATCTCCTTTTGGAAAACTTACACATACATTTTAAAATTTAAATGTTCGATGGCTAAATCCCCTTGGAAAAAATTTAATTTTAATATTGTCTCAGACTTCAGGTGTGAGATTTTGCAGGCTATTAACTTTAACTGGGGCTGGGCTGATATTCAAATTTACAGGCACAGAAATTGTGATTTATATATAAATACAAAGAATACAAAGGCATAATAACATGACTACTTCAATTTATATAACTTGTCTGTATATGAGTAACAAATTGCTGATAAATTTAAAACAGGACACTGGGTATTCTTTGGAGTTATTATCATAGTGTCTATGTAGTAGTTCTGCATCACTGTGCAGTCATTTATTTAATGATTGAAAATTAATTACATTTAAAAGTATGAAGATATACTGAAAACTTCTTCTTTTTTCTTTTTTTTGTCACCCTCAGTAAAGTGGCCTCATAGGTTCACAGATCACAACAACCCCACACTCTTGGGCTCAAGCAATTCTCTTGCCTCAGCCTCCCGAGTAACTGAGACTACAGGCACCCACCACAATGCCAGCTATTTTTGGAGACAGGGTCTCGCTCTTGCTCAGGCTGGTCTCAAACTCTTGAGCTCAGGCAATCTACCCGGTTCAGCCTCCCAGCACTGGAACTGAAAACTAATCTTTTATTTCCCCCCCTTGAAATAACAAATTAATTAAAGTATGGTGATCTTAGCATGCAATTTAGACCATCTTTTCGAGCTGTAAACCTAGAGACAGTCTTTTGTCTTAGAAAAATTAGGCTGATGTGAATGAAAGAAATACCAAGATTCTTCACTTAGATGTCTGTAAATTTCTTTGGCATCATTCAAATTATTTATATATTCTATTTTAGTATCACTTTATTGTCTTCACTTTTACAGAGTACATTTTCTTAATTTGCCTTTAAATTTTAGTGGCCAGGTACACATGATTACCTTGAATTTTTTAGATAGCAGTAAAATTAAGTAGGAAAATATAATTTAAAATATTGTGCTAGGAATGTTTTTCTTCTTTCCAAACTCTGGTCATGGACAATAGATGGAAGAACTGCAATGAATAGTTTATATTTTTAAAGGTAGGGGTGAAAAGGGGCTCTTGCTCAGGGCAACCTTCACTTACTGCTCCCCAAGCACTAGAAGAGGAAATTTGTGGCTCAGCTTCCTCATTAGGTTCTCTGATCTAATTCCTCTAAGATAAGACATAGGCTTCCCTACTACTAAACTCAGGAAACTCTCGCATGAATGATGACTGTGTTTCCTATTTTAGTAGAATAAAATTAACTTTGCTTTAGTATTTCCTCTTGAGAGTAGGGACAATGTGAATTAATTCATTTCTCTGCTGACTCAGTTACTCCTTAAAATCAAGATATAGGGAAGTGAAGCAGTCCATTTGAACCTTATGTACCAGTTTCACATTTTGATCTAGAAAGTGCTAAAAATTCCTCAAAAAACACTGTTTTTTGTATAATGGTTTCATATATATCAATATAGACCAACTCATATTGATTTTATATTTTGGATTATAATTCCGTTTTTAATCTTATGCCCAGATTATTATAGATGTGTCCATTGAGAGCTCTTTCAATTGATTTCTGCATCCTTTCAGCCTGCCTCCATAGTGGTGCTCCTGTTTCTTTGTTTGATTGTTTATTTATTTTGAGTATCATTTTATTTTCTGGCTATACAGGATGCTTCAGACTCTTGTATGTCTCTTACCAGGTCCTAGAATTAGCCATTTCTCTAAAGAATTCTGGTTGTTGTCACTAAAGAATGATACTCAAAAAGATCTGGGCATAGATGTGCTCACTGTTTCTGAAGCTTTGTTTATTTTAGGCTTTCTTGGCTGATAAGACAAAGGTATGCAGGTACGTATAAAAAGCCATTACATGCCTATCAATATTCTATATGTATCATCTGTGTCTTTATTAAGTTGAACACAAAGGCATACTGACATGTCCAAGTCTATTCTATTGCAAATGTACAACAACCTACTTACAATCGCTTTTGAATAATCTCCCTCTCTGAGAAGCCATGATCCGCCACACATTTACTTAATTGTTCATCCTCTGTAGACATGTGTAATTTCAGTAACTCATGTCCCAATGGAAAACATCTGTATCCACTAGGGTGCGGTGATCGTTGACAGTCTCTTCTGCTTCATCTTACACATCCTACTTATTTCCAAAGTACTTAGTACGTAAGTCGGGACCTTATTCCCATACCCGCTTCCGAGAGGTTGTTTAATACATTACTCAGATAAAATTTTTCTCAGACACTGTGTTTTACCTTTGGATTCCAAGACCTCATTAAGAAAAAAAAAAAAAAAAAAACCTCTTTTAAAAACGTCTGATACATTAAGAACAACTTTGTGCTATAAAGTTCCATGGATTTTAACAAATGTTTAATGCATTGTATTAGCCATTATAGTGCCAGAAGAGTTTAAGTGCCCTAAAAAATCCCCTATATTTTAACTCTTTAACCTCCTACCTCCTTGTCAAAACTAGTAGTAATGATAGATCTGGTTTAAAATTTCTATAATTGTGCCTTTTTCTTCCACAAGGGCATATAATTGAAATCCTCCAGTGAGCTTTTTCTCACTGCCTTCTTCTTAGAAATATGCTTTTAAGATACATCCATATCTTTTTTATGGCTTGAGTGCTCATTTCTTTTTTAATACTCAATAAATAAAACTCCTTTTTATAGATCTATCAAATTTATTTATCCATTCACTTATTGGAGAACATCTTGCTTGCTCCTAGGTTTGGGAAGTATAAGTAAAGTTGCCATTAACATTATATGTTGATTTCAGATATAAATTTTCAAATTGGGAAAATTATTAGTAAGGCAAATGCCAGATTATGTAACACAAGATTTTGTTTCTAAGAAACAAATAATCTTTCTTTTAAACCACTGCAAGAATTTTACTCCCGACGGCAACAAATGAGAGTCCATATTATTCCAAATACTTTCCAACAAAAGATAGAATCAGTTTTGGTGGAGAGTCAGCCATTCAAATAACTATTATAATTTTTGTTTTAATGTGAAATTGCAGATGACAAAGAATTTTCAGCATACTTTCATATGTATGTCTTTTTTGGTGAGATGTCACCACAGATCTTTTTTCCATTATTTATTTTGATGGTTTGTTTTCCTCTCTTGAATTTTATATTTGTTTGTTGAATAGTTCAGATACAAGGGCTATTGCAAATAATTTATTAGTTTACAAAATTTTCTTTTGATTTGCTTAAAAGTTTTTTCAAAGTTTTACATTTTTACAAAGTTAACCATTTTATGTTTTGATTATGATTCCATATTTTAATTAAAAACTTACTACCAAAACCATGCCTACATAGACTTTCCATATATTTCCTTCAAAAAATTTCATAGTCTTGCATTTTCTAGATAGGCTTATAAACCATAATAAGTTAAATTTTGTGAAAGTGCTAGGGTCTCTGTGTAGTTTCAGGTTTTGAATATGGATCCCCAATTATTCTCAAATCTTTGGTTTATAAAGACTATTCTTTCCCCATTCATATGTTTGCTTAACTTTTTTGCCTGAAATCAGTCAAATATTTCTGGCTTATAGGATTTTTGCTGAGGAAAGTTGTGTTAATCTGGGTTTTCCTCTTTAGGTTACCTGGTGCTTTCATCTTCCAGTTTGTAGGATTTTCTCCTCCTTCTTTGGCCACTCTTAGTCAATCTTTCCCAACTTTGCAATCAGCTCATTGCTGATTTTTGTCAGTTCTTCTATTTCTTGGTTTTTCTGCTGAAGGACCCTTTTGGGGAAATCCACCTTCATCTGCTCTGTCCGGAGTCCAGGGTGGAGAGCTACACTCTTGGCCTTTGATTTGTTGCAATCTGAGCGATCTCTTCATTGGCTTCATCTAGTTTTTCTTCGGCATGGATTTTCAGGGCCTGATGTCACTGCTCCTCTTGTTTGACTCTGTCTCCTTGATGACGTACCACTGCGATCTTCCCGGAGTTCAGTGACCTTCCAGTGTCTGAATGTCTAAATCTCTAGTGACATCAGGGAAGCTTCCCTCCATTATTCATTTCCATAGATTTTCCATGCATTTTTCTTTTCTTTCTTCTCCCTGAGGGATACCTATGATTCACATGTTGAGCACTTTACATAATCCCATGTATCTCAGAGATTTTCTCAAAAATCTCTTGATTTTTTTTTTCTTTTCTTTATGGATTGGGTTCATGGGAAAGCCTTCAAGCTCCCTGAAATTCTTTCTTCTGCTTGGTCTATTCTGTTGTTAGAAAATTCCACTGTATTTTGAAACTCCTTGAGTATCTTTTCATATCCCAGAACCTCTGTTATTTTTTAGCAATACTTATCTCTTTAGTGAATTTATCACCCATGTCCTAAATGACTACTTTGTTTTTTGTGGTTGTTTTCGACTTCTACATAGATTCCATTGAACTTACTTGCTATCCATGTTTTGAATTCTGTATCTGACATTTCAAAAAAACTCTTTTATTGATATTTATTGCTGGAAAACTTCGTAATCTTTTTGGCTTGTCAAAGTACCATTTTTTATATTTACACACACACACATAAGCACACACATATATACACATACGTACATATATATATATTATTTGGGGGTTCATTGAGGGTACAAAGAATTGCATTTGTTAGGTAAAGTCCCTCTTATAATTCTGTCCAGCCCCTAATGGGTGTGCCATACACACTAACCCTTATCCCCTCCCCCCTCCTCCACATCCCTATTTCCTCCTTCACTGCCTCTTACCTTGAATTAATTGGAGTTTTTCTCTTATGAGGTATTGCCAGAATTCTTATACTGATTCTTTCTCATCTAGAAACTTTTCCCTCAACTCAAAAGAGTTTTGTAGCTCACCTTTTCTCCCCTCCTGGGAACTCTGATGCTCAGCATACAGAGGGGGAGACACACTGCCTTTCAGCTTTAATAAGTAGGTGTCCACTATGATGTCACTAGTAATTCGGGTTAATTGGGCCTCTGGAAAAGTGCTAATATGCCAGTGGTGGTGAACTAGGTTAGACAATTCCCAGCTCCCAGGCTTCTGGATGATACTTGAGTCCTGGAGTACTAGACTAAGGTGAGGTGAAAAACTTGCCCTCAAAACTTGCTAATTCAGGCACTGGTTGTGATGGTGAGGGGTGGGGTGGTCTGCTCTAGAAATGTGCTTAGGCAGGAGAAGAGCAGATGAACTGTGAGCCTGTGAAGGGACGAGTGGGCCCCTCTGATGAGATTAGCAGAGGTAGGCATCTATGGGGCATGAAACCCTCACAGGATAGAAGAGCTTTCTTCCAGGTTAGAAACTGGCAGACTGCTATCTGTGTGAGGGAAAGAAAAGTAAATTCAACTATTCTTTCCACTGGACTCTGAATCTCTGGAAGGTTTGTCTCTGGCATAATCTTGCTCCTTCTTATTCTGTTCTGCAAATTCTTCCCATAAGATCTCCGGTAAGGGTAAGTTGTGGCAGATTTTCATCAGTATTTCACCTTAGCTATGATTTTTTACCAGAATGTTCTTCACTTATGGGGATGATCTGGTGTGTGATTTCAATACATGCTTTGTCTATTCAGACTATATATTTTCTTCTTGCTTTTAAAAATGTTTTCAACATTTTTGTTTTAGTTGTTGAAATCCAGATATGGAGTACTGAGTAGTAGAAACTAAAGTAAATTGACCTCTGAGTCAGAATTCATCTGACTCTAAGAAGGAGTGGAATTCCGTCAGTGTTTTTTTGTTGTTGTTGTTGGGAGAGTTACAGATCCTACAAAATTTCTGTGCTTTTTCTTTTTTATCCTTCTCTGTTGGGTTTGGAATATTCTAAATAACCTACAGAAAGTCTCTATCTTGAAGTTTTCAAGTTCCCTTCCACTAATATTCTGTAGTGTTATTGGTGTAGTGGTAAAGTGTTACTAAGGTCAAGCCATTCTATAATCTTCAAATATTAATAATTATTTAGGTTTTTTTGGGGGGGGTTGTTATTCTGGGATGTGACCCTCACCAATGTTTCTTCTTGTATAATCTCCCTTCATAACTTCATCCAGGAAGATGAAGGATTTTATTTCCTCTTATCTTTTACACAAGGTTCTAATAAAGTCTTTCACCCTGAATAGCAGACCTTTCACAAAGAAAATTCTGTTTGTATTCTGTGAGCATTATACATTCTCTCTCCCAGTCAAAATCAGGAGGGAATCTTTATTACATCTTTTATGTGAGATCTTTACATTAAGGTGAGTTCTTGGAAGTTAAGCCCATGAAATGTGAGGCTTCCACAAAGATTATGGCTCCCAAGAGATTATTATCCTCACTCCAGTCCATATTCATCTTCCAGCAATTCATCAAAATTATGATGCAATTCCCCTACCGGTTTATGGCTCCAATATTTCCTTCCCCAATTTAGCAATTTTCAACTATGACGTTCTGGATTCATCTGTCTCTTCAGATTTGGGCTGACTATCTTCTCTGGAAATCTTTTAGTTGATTAATTTTTCTAAAAGCTATTTAGCTTTGCTGAAAAGCAAGCTATTTATTGCACTTTGCTCAGCTTTTTCTTATTATCAGAGAGGGAATGATAGTTATCCAACTATTTATATGATGGTGGAATTGGAGCTGTCTGTGGTAGTGACTCTTTGTATCAATTCTTTCTAAAGGTTAGAATGGTATGGAAGAATGCATAAATATTAGACCACTTTATTGCCTCTCACTCCAGAATAATGTTTGTATATATGAAAAAGATATAGTAAACTAAGCAGACTTTAGGAATGAAGTAGAAAGGTGTGAAAACTATGAACGCATTTAATTAATGAAAGATGAGGAAGGTGACTCAGATTATAAAATCCTTCTTAGATCAGTAGATAACAAATACACTCAAAATTATGAGTGTGATTGGCTTTAGCAAAATAGTATGGTGGAAATAATTTGAAGTCTAAATTGTGATGAAGATATGCTCCTTTGAAGAATTTAGACTAAAAGTGCTTCTCTACTTTTAGATGATGACAAGGTTAGAGGGCTAAGGAAAATTCAATTTTACAGATTAATAAATAAAACACATAGATTTATCAAGCTAAAGGACAATCTGGATAATATCATTATACATTTCACTAATTACTCTATATTTATGCATTATTAAAGTTGGAAAATGAGGGCACTGTCAAAGCCATGGTTTATGTAGTTTTTTTATGTCTCTCTCTACTATGCTTTCATTTTAAATTGTCTATTTTTTTAAGACTTGTTGATGGCTGTTGTTTTTTATAAAATGGACATTGGATTCCATTAAAGCAGTGGTTCTCAACCTTCCTAATGCTGCGAACCTTTAATACGGTTCCTGTGGGGCACAATACACAGGTTGAGAACTGCAACATTAAAATACTTAGAGATTTTTTTTTCAATAAATTGACAATGAGAGATGAGTAACTTTGAGATACAAAAAGTAGTTAATATTCTTGGTTGGTACAAAGGAAAATACTCCCTGGAATAATTACAAATTCAAAGGTTAATATGGGAAAATTCTATACCTAGGAAATCTAGGAGAGAAAACATAAGATGAATTAAAATAACAATAACAAAACAGCTGAAAATAACATTCGTTGTACAGTCTGAACATGAGCACTAACACAGTACAAAGAAATAAAGAAACATGAAATGTTTGAGCTAAAGTTAAAAATTATTTTTTAATTTTATTTTTTTGTAGAGACAGAGTCTCACTTTATCACCCTTGGTAGAGTGCCATGGCATCACACTGCTCACAGCACCCTCCAGCTCTTGGGCTCAAGCAATTCTCTTGCCTCAGCCTCCCGAGTAGCTGGGACTACAGGCGCCCGCCACAGCACCCGGCTATTTTTTTGTTTTGCAGTTCGGCCGAGGCCGGGCTTGAACTCGCCACCTTCGGTATATGGGGCCGGCGCCCTGCTCGTTGAGCCACAGGAGCCGCCCACAATTTCGTTTTTTTGTTGGAAGAAGCAATTTTGATAATTGGCCAAACTGGTAAAATCTACCTTTAAAGAACAGTTAATCTGGACAAGAGCATTTTTTTCAAATATTCATACCAAACAGAGTAGTTCCCCTACTTTCTCAAGTTCATCTTTTACAAATGTTAAAACTACTTATATCACTAAATGTAAAGTATGTAAAGCATTTTAATCCCTTGAAAACAGTTTCATCACTAGGCTTTTCGATTTCTTTCCACATATTTAATTTTTTTTTTAAAGATAGAGAGAACTTTGGGTTAGGGAGGTTTTCTTTATTTGTAGTCCTCATGTTGGGAAATTGATCTGCTTACAACACTAGTCTTAGATTTCTTTTATTTTGTGGGGTTTATTGGTACTTTGGATTTAGGAATATTTCAATCTCAGAACCAGTGATCAAGTTGATAATTTCTGACACAGCTGATCCAGGTCTGCTTAGCTTAATAAAGGGGTAGATTTGCATCTTTGGAGAAGTTTTCTTTCCTAGTTAATTACACTTGTGAAGCCATAGCTTCTGGCTATGAACAGGAAGGTTTAGCCTTACCTGTTGTGAGGAATGCCTTGGATGTTTGATCACTGATAAAAGGAAGCTAAGGAAAGCTCAAGCATTCCACTTAAGTCCTTTTGAAAGTAGAAATTGACTATGTAGTACCACTTAAGTGAATGGCTGTTACTTAGGCAAATTCTTTGGAGATTTTGATACTGTTAGTATTATTTTTCTGGTTTATATGATTTTCCTAGTTTACTTCATAAGAAACATGAAGCATGAAAAAAATTTTACTTGCCAAGAAGCTCAACTGACTTGAGCTTTACAGCAAGATAGCAAGGATAATTGAGGTGGATAAAACAGGAGCTCTGGGGAAGGGTAGAGAACAAAAACAAACAAAACAGTTTAGTAGTCTGAGTTGGTGCAAATGATGTAATACTTATAAAAAGAATAGTCGTTTTTTCTTGTGTGAAATAGTTTCTCAAGCCAGGTGCAGTGGTGCATGGCTGTAGGCCCAGCTACCTGGGAGTTGAGGCAGGAAGATCTATTGAGCATAGGAATTGGAGGTCAGGATACGTTATAGGCAACATAATGAAACCATGTTTCTTAAAAAAAAAAAGTAGTTTAGTGTTAGCAATTACTAGTAGTTATTAGTACCTTTTGCTTTCAAGTATGTGGACAAACGGCAGTTTCTGAGTCTTACATATAATTCCCACTAAAGAATGGAGGCTGTAACAGGTAAAAGGTAAATGTACCTGTTCCAGCTTACATACAAATTCCTTTTTTTTTGAGACAGAGTGTCACTATGTCACCCTTGGTAGAGTGCTGTAGTATCCCAACTCACAGCCTCAAACTCTTGGGCTTAGGCGATTCTCTTGCCTCAGCCTCCCAAGTTAGCTGGGACTACAGGTACCCACCATAACACCTGGCTGCTTTTTTATTTTTATTTTTTTTGTGGTTTTTGGCCAGGGCTGGGTTTGAACCCACCACCTCCGACATATGGGGCTGGAGCCCTACTCCTTTGAGCCACAGGCACCACCTACCTGGCTATTTTTTTATTGCAGTTGTTATTGTTGGTTAGGTGGCCCTGGCTGGACTTGAACCTGCCAGACTCAGTGCATGGGACTGGTGCTTTAACCACTGCTACGGGCTCCTAGCCTACAAATTCACCTTAAGAACAAACCTACAGAACCTACCTCATTCGTAACACAGGGATTGCCTATATATACACATGTAGTTCAAGTACCAGAAAGATAAATACATCTCTAGAAAATACTTCTTTTAGGCTATTGCGGTGGCTCACGCCTGTAATCCTGGCACTCTGGGAGGCTGAGGCGGGTGTATTGCTTGAGCTCACAAGTTCAAGGCCAGCCTGAGCAAAATCGAGATCCTGTTTCTTTTTCTTTTTTTTTGAGACAGAGCCTCAAGCTATCACCCTGGTTAGAGTGCCGTAGCATCACAGCTCACAGCAACCTCCAATTCCTGGGTTCAAGTGAGTCTCCTGCCTCTGCCTCCCAAGTAGCTGGGACTACAGGCGCCCGCCACAAGGCCTGGCCATTTTTTGGTTGCAGCTGTCATTGTTGCTTGGCAAACCCACCAGCTCAGGTGTACATGGCTAGCGCCTTAGCCACTTGAGCCACAGGTGCCAAGCCTCGAGATCCTGTTTCTACTAAAAATAGAAAAACTGAGGCAAGAGGATTTCTTGAGTCCAAGTTGGAGGTTGCTGTGAGCTATGACACCATAGCACTCTACCCTGGGCGACAGCATGCCACTCTTGTCTCAAAAAAAAACCAAAAAACAAAATTTCTTTTAAAAGTGAGACATCTGTAACATACAGCCACATGGACATTATAATGCATTCCTCAGACACTTCCCTGAGGTTAGTGACTATAAAATAAACTCCAAAGGTGCATCCTCCTCCCTTATGTATTCTGATACGACCAATTGGTGCAATAAGCCTGTTTTCACATAGTGTGCAAAGCTGAAAGTGATAATATGTGGAATGTTGCTTCAGTTTATTAGTTATGTTCTATGTTCCATTATTTATTTTTTTTTTTTTGCAGTTTTTGGCTGGGGCTGGGTTTGAACCTGCCACCTCTGGTATATGGATCTGGCACCCTACTCACTGAGCCACAGGCGCTGCCCTCTATGTTCCATTAGGTTGTGACCATGTGGCTTCTTCATGTGTGTAGCCGAGATAGAATGAAATGTTGTCAGCAGATTTGAATATTTCCAATGTGTGATGCACATCTTGTTCCTGGAATTATAGTGTTTCCTGCCTAATAAGGAGAAAAGAAAAGGTGTGGGATTGGAGTCACCATGGAAATCTACCAGTTCTTCACCTCTAAGTAAAGAATTCCTCTTGGTGGCTCGGTGCCTGTGGCTCAACGGGCTAAGGTGTCAGCCACATACACCTGAGCTGGCGAGTTCCGATCCAGCCTGGACCCGCCAAACAACAATGACGGCTGCAACCAAAAAATGGCCGGGGGCGTTGTGGCGGATGCATATAGTCCCAGCTACTTGGGAGGCAGAAGCAAGAGACTCGCTTGAGCCAAGAATTTGGAGGTTGCTCTGAGCTGTGATGCCACGGCACTCTATCCAGGGTGACAGCTTGAGGCTCTGTTTAAAAAAAAAAAAGAATTCCTCTTGGTTTTAGGCCAAAGTCAAGAGGTGGAATGAGCCACTGGGAGAGGGACACTGCAGATACCTGTCAGTGCACTAAAGATTGTAGCTACAGAAATAAAATACATAGCGTGTGCACGCACGCAGGCACACACACATATAGGCACATGTATGAATTAGATATGGAAAGCATATGTAAGTAGTTTCTATAAAATTGTGACCTAATGGAATACATTTCTTTCTTTTTTTTTTTGAGACAAAGTTTCACTCTATCCTGGGTAGAGTGCTGTGACATCATAGCTCACAGCAATATCAAACTCTTTGGCTCAAGTGATCCTCTTGCCTCAGCCTCCCAAGTAGCTCGAACTACAGGTGCTTCCCACCTAGCTAATTTTTCTATTTTTAGAAGAGACAGGGTGTCATTCTTGCTTGACTTTCTTGAACTCCTGAGCTCAAGCAATCCATCGGCCTTTGCCTCCTAGAGTGCTGGGATCATAGGTATGAGCCACTGCACCTGGCTCCCATTTCTTTCTATGTGTAGTTCTACTTGTTTAATATCTCTTAATATTTGTGCAGTATGTCTGTAGATATCATTGCTTAGTGATTTCATGCTGCCTTCAAGTCAAAGTGAATCTATTCACAAAAAAATAGATCATGTGACCTGATTTACACTAATTTACACTTTATTTATTCTTTGCTTTATTTACATAGTAGAACCTCCATAGTTCTGCACTGACCACCTCCTTAAGTTGACCTAATTAATTTCATAGACTGGACATGCAGCACATGTACATATCAGTATAGTAGGCCTAGTTCCTTATGGTGACTACCTGCATGTGTTGACCAGCTTGTTACATTCCCTTGGGTGGTCAACTCACTGCCGTTCCACTGTATTTATTAAGCATTCACTAGGGGCCAGGAATCATACTAACTGATGATAAATAATAGATGATGGTGGGAAAAATCAAGATTCTGAGCTTTTGAATATATAGTCAATTTCGTGGAGGAGACACATTGATAAAATAATAACAGTGCAAGTATGTAATTAAATAAGTTCTAAAACAGAGCTATAGGAGAAGATACAAAGAAGACTGTGCTTACTGTGAAGATAAATTATGTGTATAGTATTTAAAGTCTTCCTTGAGGAAGAGGCATTTGAGCTGAGATCTTAAGAGTAAATAATATTAATTAGGTGAATGGGGGCCGGGCAGGGGAAGGGAGCTAAGGAGAAGAACATTCCAAAGGCCAGGACCTGTAGCAAGAAGGGGAAGGGCTCTTAGGAAGAACTGACAGAGGTAGATATGAACCAAGCAGGCCACAGAGATGGTGACATAAGACAAAGCTTCTCGGGTGTTGGTATAGAAGGTGTCAGAGACCACCAAAGGGGCCAGATGTGGGATGTGTAGATAGTAAGTACTCTCTGGCTATGGGGACACAGGTGAAATTGACTTTCTTCTGCAAAGGCTGAGCATGCTCTCGTTTCTTCACAGCCACGGTCATACCATCTTTTTCTCCCTTTCCCTCTTGCTAACTGTAATGGGCTGAATTGCATCTCCTCACATCTGTATTTTGAAGTCCTAACTCCAAGTACCTCAGAATGTGATTCTATAAAGCCTTGTAAAAAGTGGTGAAGGTAAAGTGAGGTCACATGTGTTGCTTCTAATCCAATGTGACTGTTGTCCTTGTAAGATGGGATTAGGACAGAGAGAGGCACAGGGAAGACCCTGTGAAGACCCCTGGAGAAGGTAGCCCAGCCACCTAGCAACCAAGGAGCAAAGGCCTCAGAAGAAACTATTCTGCTGACACCTTGCTGATGGGCTTTCAGCTTCCAGAACTCAGCCTGAGCAAGAGTGAGACCTCATCTCTACTAAAAATAGAAAAACTAGCCAGGTAACGGTTAGTTGGCCTGTAGTTCCAGCTACTTAGGAAGCTGGGACAGGAGGATCGCTTCAGCCCAGTAATTTGAGATTGCTGTGATGTATGATGTTGCCACAGCACTACCAGGGTGACAGAATGACACTCTGTCTTTAAAAAAAGGGAAGGGAGGTGCCTGTGGTTCATCGAGTAGGGTGCTGGCCCCATATACCAAAGGTGGCAGGTTCAAACCCGGCCTCGGCCAATCTGCAAAATGGAAAAATAGCCATGCGTGTGGTGGGTACCTGTAGTCCTAGCTACTCGGGAGGCTGAGGCAAGAGAATCGCCTAAGCCCAGGAGTTGGAGGTTGCTGTGAGCTGTGTGACGCAATGGCACTCTACCGAGGGTGATAAACTGAGACTGTCTCTACAAGAAAAGAAAAGGAAGGAAAGAAAGGAAGGAAGGAAAGAGAGGGAGGAAGGAAAGGAAAGAAAGAAAGAAAGAAAGGAGAAAGAGAAAGAAAGAAAAGAAAGAAAGAAAAAAAACCACTTTGGGAGGCTGAGGCGGGTGGGTTGCTTGAGCTCACAAGTTTGAGAACAGTCTGAGTAAAAAGACCCCCATCTCTACTAAAAATAGAAAAACTGAGGCAAGAGGATTGCTTGAGCCTGAGTTGGAGGTTGCTGTGAGCTATGACATTGTGGCACACTATCCAGGGTGACAGCTTGAATCTCTGTCTCGAAAGAAAGAAAGAAGGAAAGAAACTGGCAGAGGTTATTCAACCCTTGTTGTTCTTGCTATCTGTGGGTTTCTTTTTCTTTCGTTCTTTCTTTCTTTTTTTTTTTTTTGTAGAGACAGAGTCTCACTTTATCACCCTTGGTAGAGTGCAGTGGCATCACACATCTCACAGCAGCCTCCAACTCCTGGGCTTAGGTGATTCTCTTGCCTCAGCCTCTCGAGTAGCTGGGACTACAGGTGCCCGCCACAATGCCCAGCTATTTTTCTGTTTTGCAGTTCAGCGGAGCCTGGGTTTGAACCTGCCACTTTCGGTATATGGGGCCGGTGCCCTACTCGATGAGCCACAGGTGCTGCCCTCTTTTTCTTTTTTGACAAAAAGGGGACAAATAAAGCTCCTTACCATGGCAGTGGACCGGGAAATAAGACCTTCCTCAGCACAGTATATGGGAGTGTGGTTTGGAGGCCTGGAGGCTCTTGGTTTCAACACTCATCAGCTTGCTTCATTTTTTTAAAGATGTGGAATTTTTAGGGCTCTAAGCTCCATGGAGGGTGATTGGGGCTGAGGAGGCTGAGTTTGGGTCACCTGACTTTGCAGAGTACTGGGGGTGTGGCACAGAACACATGTGCAAGACGCTTGTGTAGAAAGGAGTGAGTAAGCTCTGGGGAGCCTTAGCTGTACATTTCCTCAGCATTTTATGTGTGCTTAACCCCTTTTTTAATGCTTTCCTCCCACGATCTGTAAAATAGGGATATCACTATTTTGTAAAAATAGGGATGCTCAGTTTGTTCGTATGTCATCTTGTGAATCAGTGCCCAGACTGATGTGCAGGTACTTTGCAGCTTGTAAAGTCTATGTAAAGGAATATATTACTAACAGTACTATCATTATTATAAAAATATTTAATAATTTTCAGTCTTCCATACAAGGAGCATTCATATCATTTGTTTGGAGTGATGAGAACCAAAGTGTTTGAAAATTAATATAAGAGATTATAAAATGGTCATAGTGTTTGCACGTAGAGCTACACAAAATAGGAACATAAACTTTTGGTCCCAGATGTGGAGAAACAACTTGATGAGCAACCATTCTTTTTGGCAAACCCTGGGAGTTTCTTTTACCATTTCCCCCATTTATATCACTATTGCCCCATGCTCCCCTCTCCTTTTAAAAAGTTTCTCCTTTGGGTGACTGAAGAAGAAAAAGGAGGGGAGAACTTTTTCTATTGTTGCTGGCTGAGCAGGGAAAGGGCAAATTAGAGGGACAGGGAGGAAAGAAATAAAATCTAGTTTGCTTTAGCTAGGTTCCTGTTGTTTTGCTGATCTTTGAAAAGTCCCACCTCTGCCCCTTTCTTTGGCTTCAGCTTCTTACACCTGGCTTCCCCATCAGCTGAAGTAGAATATCAGTGGTTCATTTTTCTGCCTTCCACTCACCTTGCACAGCCCTATCTTGCAAACATGGTCTGCACTTCCCAAGTGGCTGAGAAGGGGACCAAGGGGAGTGTGGTAGAACAGAAAGTGGGGAGGAAAGTAGGGCCTGTGCCACTCCATTGCCTTCCTGGAGTTGCTTTTTCGGGTTGCTCTTCTGTATTGCTCTTTGTGTCTCATAATTAGTCTCAGGTGAAGGAGAAGAATAAAATCAGAGTTACAATAAAAAGCATGGGATAGGGGCGACCAGTCAGCTCCTGCCCCTCACCATTTTTCTGTTGCCCGTGGTTTCTTCCTCAACATTCTAAGAAACCCTGACACCTTCATTTCTGAACTCTTACTCTGGGGAGAAGAATGGCTTCTCTTTTTTTTTTTTTTTTTTTTTTTTTTGAGACAGAGCCTCAAGCTGTCACCCTGGATAGAGTGCTGTGGCATCACAGCTCACAGCAACCTCCAATTCCTGGGCTCAAGCGAGTCTCTTGCCTCTGCCTCCCAAGTAGCT
>CAUYON010176138.1:0-11973 GCA_963573935.1 Arctocebus calabarensis
CCACCACAACGCCTGGCCATTTTTTGGTTGTAGCCGTCATTGTTGTTTGGCGGGCCCAGGTTGAATTCGAACCTACCAGCTCAGGTGTACATGGCTGGCACCTTAGCCTGTTGAGCCACAGGCACCGAGCCAATTTAGTCATTTTTCTTATTTCTAACCATGGCCTTTTAAAATATGGCCTAGAATCATTATCAGTGATTGTTTGTGAAAAGCTTAAAAGAGATTTTATGGGCTGTGACTGTGGCTCAAGGAGTAGGGCGCTGGCCCCATATACCAGAGATGGCAGGTTGAAACCAGCCCCAGCCAAAAACTGCAAAAAAAAAAAAAAAAGAGTATACACAGATTTTAAGAAACCATTTCTTAGAGAAAGATTCTGGGGCCAGGAGAGGTTAAGAGAGCTTCATAATATATGAAGTCATATATTATGTAAAATAAGATACCTCCTGATTCCCATTATATCATGCTTTTCATCATACCATTATGCCTCCTATAAAAAACACTGAAATAGGTAACAAAGTATCATACCTTAGAACAAATTGCATCATCAGTGCTATACAGAAGTGGGCAGATGTCCTGTAAATGTAAACTAATGCCATCAACAGCAGCATTATCTCTGATGTAGCAGTTGATAAGAGAAGCAATTAATGCTCCTGTGAGTTCCTTATCCCTGATTACAATATCTTTAAAGGTGGTAATCTTCAATTGCTCCTGAAATTCCTAGAAATATGAGAAAACACTTTCTATCAAAATTATAACAATCTCTTATTTCCACACAGAATGAAATTTCTTTAGCAATCAAACAATCTAAACATCAACAGACTCTATAATTTAATGGAAAAAAATATAGTAAACTATAGAAACAGATATTTGCAAACTTGCATAAAACCACAGAGTTGAAAAATAATCCACAGTAGGTCTAATCCAAAATTCTCACTTTACAAAGCAACATAAAGAGAAAACTAAAGCTCAGGTAGAGCTAAATCTAGAGCCACATCTCTTGACTTTAGTTATAACTAGGATAAAACAATCTCTTGGCTACATTAACAGATCTTAGGCTTACATTTTATTTTCCAAAATAATGTTTAAATTCTATTATTTAGGGACTTCTAACATTGGAGTTTGATCTGCATTTTCAATAAATCTGTTTGTTAAAATGAAGTTGTAAAGTAGTAAGGTCATGGCTCGGAGCCTGTGGCTCAGTGGGCTAAGGCACCAGCCACGTACACCTGAGCTGGCGGGTTTGAATCCAGCCAGGGCCCACCAAACAACAATGATGGCTGCAACCAAAAAATGGCCGGGCGTTGTGGCAGGCGCTGGCAGTCCCAGCTACTTGGAGGCGGAGGCAAGAAACTCGCTTGAGCCCAGGAATTGGAGGTTGCTGTGAGTTGTGATGCCACAGCACTCTATCTGGGGTGACAGCTTGAGGCTCTGTCTCAAAAAAAAGTAGTAAGGTCATTTATACTACAGTAAAATATTCTTTTTAATGATTGGACTATTTCTTCTATTTTGGGGGGGAGGGTGATAGAGTTTTACTTTGTCACCCCCTGTACAGTGCCCTGGCATCACAGCTCACAGTAACCTCAAACTCTAGAGATCAAGAGATTATCTTGCCTCAGCCTCCCAAGTACCTGGGACAACAGCTACCCCACCACAACACCTGGTTATTGGTTTCTTTTTTACAGATGGAGTCTTGCTCTGACTCAGGCTGGTCCTAAACTCCTGATTTCAAGCAATCCACCCACCTCGGCATCCCAGAGTGCTAGGATTACAGGTGTAGGCCACAGTGTCCAGCCTATTTCATTTTTCGAAATTTCACAAATACCCAAAACATGTTCAAATTTCTGAACAAATATTTAATTTGCTCTCCTTGAGTACAAAATTCCTCATGCAAGTAAGGAAATTTTAAAGATGGATCACAAAAAATACCTGGGCTAAAAACCTATGTATATTGTTTACCAACAAACAAAGCTCAAAATCATTATTTTATAAGATATCAAAAAGAAAAGTTTTCATAATTAAACATACTAGCTTGAATTTTTAAAAGGGAGGAAATGCCTTACATGTTTAAAGAAAAACTACTGACAAAAAAAAAAAAAATCACAACTACTCATAGGACACTACAGTAAGAACTAGGTGAATGCCATCTAACTCTGAATTATTGTACTTAGGTGTCAAAATTGGTCAGGTTGCAATGACTCACACCTGTAATCCCTTTGGGAGGCAAAGGCAGGAGGATTATTTGAAGCTAGGAATTTGAGACCAGCATCAGCAACATTGCTGGATGTCATTCTTTTTTTTTTTTGAGACAGAGTCTCACTTTCTCCCCATCAGTAGAGTGCCATGGTGACACAGCTCACAGCCACCCCAACTCCTGGGCTTGGGCGATTCTCTTGCTTCAGCCTCCCAAGTTGCTGGGATTACAGGTTCCCACCACAATGCCCCGCTATTTTTTTGTTGTAGTTTGAACCCTGCCACCCTGGGTATATGGGGCCGACGCCCTACCCACTGAGCCACAGGCGACGCCTGCTGGATGTCATTCTTTAAAAGAAAAAAAAGCATATGCTTGTAGTCTTACCTACTCTGAAGGCTAAGGCAGGAGCACCTGAACCCAGGAGTTTGTGGTTGCAGTAAGATATGACCACGCCATTATACTCCAGTCTGATTAAAGTATGATGGACAATTTCATATAAGCAGAATTGGACTCCATTCATCAATCTTAGTATTATTAAAAATTAGAATAACCAAACCTTTTGTGTTTCCTAATAAATATAGTCTGATGAGCAAACCACTCCCAATGAAGCACTGTATTTTTCCTCAAATAAACAGACTGGAACCTAATCAACCTTACATAAACCCAACTTCTGTTTAACAGAAAATGCAGGAGATAGAGGCACAAGTTCACAAGGGAGGTAAAAAACCACCTCAGAATCCTGTTACCACTCTACAAGACTGATGATCTGACTTCTATAAGGTAATAACAAGGGTAAAAAAAAAAAGAGGACTCCTCTAGATTGAAGAAACTTAAGAGAAACATCAAATTCAATGATTTGTTCAATATTTTAGATCCTGATTTCAATGAGTATGTTAAAAGATATTTTTAAGACAGAGAAATTTCATTATTTTACATACTACCAATAATTATTAATACATATATCAACATTAATACTGACACTGTTATTATTGAAAGAAATGTCGGCTCAGCGCCTGTGGCTTAGCGGGCTAAGGCGCCAGCCACGTACACCTGAGCTGGCAGGTTCAAATCCAGCCTGGGCCAGCCAAACAACAATGATGGCTGCAACCAAAAAATAGCTGGGCGTTGTGGCGGGCGCCTGCAGTCCCAGCTACTTGGGAGGCGGAGGCAGGAGACTTGCTTGAGCCCAGGAATTGGAGGTTGCTATGAGCTTTGATGCCACAGCACTCTCTCCAGGGTGACAGCTTGAGGCTCTGTCTCAAAATAAATAAATAAAATAAAAGAAAGAAATGTCCATCTTTCTTTTTAGAAATACAGAATATTTCTAGAAAATATGTAGAAGGAAAATGACATGGTACCCAGAATCTATTTTTAAATAATTCAATAAGCTGGGTGCAGTGGCTCATGCCTGTAATCCGAGCACTCTAGGAGGCTGAAGGCAAGTAGACTGCCTGAGTTGACAGGTTTGAGACCTGCCTGAGCCAGAGCAATACCCTGTCTCTAAAAATAGCCAGGCTTTGGGACGGGCGCCTGTAGTCTCAGCTACTTGGAAGGCTGAGGCAAGAAAATTGCTTAAGCCTGAGAGAGTTACTGTGAACTATGATGCCACCACATACTACTAAGGGTAACAAAGTGAAACGATGTCTCAAAAATAAATAAATGGATAAATCAGTAAAGAAAAAGAGAAAAAAAGGATAAAATGCAAAGCTGGCAAAGTATCTTGAAAATGCTGAATGAGTCAAGGGTATGTGGGAGATAATTTTAGTTTTTGCTTTACTTTCGGGTATGTTTAGAAATGATCACGATTAAATAAAAGGTAGGAATACTTTTTCCCCAAATGTCTTATCTAACACTTTGATGACTGTTCATTATCCTTATCCTTAAAAAGGTTTCAAATGAGTACAGAAAAAGAAATATGAGCCATTTGCTTTCCACAATGATAAACATCTTCCATTAAAGTAAAATGTTTAATTTAGGTTGTTGAGCTCCTTGAAATTATATGCAAATACTGTTTGTTAAGTATCTATATACACTTCTTTAATAGTGGTAAAAGAGAGCTTTTATCAGAATTTCAGAGGGATCTGTAATTACACAAAGAAAGGTCAGAATCCACTATGACCATATTTTTGGTAAAGATTTTATTCACTTACCAATATAAAGTTCTCATATACTATAAATACTTATGGCTTTGACAAAATGGTTTCCACAAGTTACTACTGTGCTTTTGGGTAATCTTCCTATAACATACCAACTTTATAATAACCTAAATGCTTCCCCAAATTATCACCTTTCAAAAATACACGTAAGATTAAAACTGAGGCGAAAGAAAACCAACAGTACAATCTTGTTTATTTGGAGACAGTCTCACTTTGTTGCCCTCAGTAGACTTCTGTGCTGTCATAGCTCACAGCAACGTCAATTCTTGGGCTTAAGTGATTCTCTTGCCTCACCCTCCCAAATAGCCGGGACTACAGGTGCCCCTCACAACGCCCAGCTATTCTTAGAGACAAGGCCTCTTTCTGGCTTAGGTTGGTCCCAAACTTGAGCTTATTAGGCAATCCACCTACCTTGGCCTCCCAAGTGCTGGGATTACAGGTGTGAGCCATGGCGCCCAGCCAATAGTAAAATCTTAAGGAAAAAAAGAAAAGCTTACCTTCTGAAGTTCTCCTACAATGACAGTGAATTGATGTTCACAAAGAAGTTTCCATAATGCCAGAGCCTGGTATGACTTTCGAACCAACTGCTGAATTGCCTGTAGTGAAACCTTTTCACTCAGTTGAGCCTCTAATAACAAAACACAACTAATGAAATTTTATAAAATGATAGGATATGTTGTTTTACTTTAAATAAAAACTATAGTTAAGGTTGAAATTCTTATTGTTCCTTCTTCTCCTTGCCTCCATCATAGGCAACCATGATCATCAGTTGTTATATTCGTGTTTTTGTGTGTGGATATACATATATATATACATACACATATATATATATGCTTCTGTGTATTTGTGCATACATATAAACAATAAACATATGGCAGTTTTTAACAATTACACCATTGCTTTTTTGCCCAGTTACATGTTCACAGGCTAGCCACACTGATGAATACAAAGCTAGTACATTTAAGTACATTTATTTTCATTGCTGAGTTGCGGTAGGTATATCACAACTTTGCCCATTTTTAACCTGAAGAATATTTAGATTATTCCTAGCATTTTAACAATAAATGAATAATGTAATAAATGTATTTAAAGAAGGTGTTCTAGCCAGGAGTGCTAGTTCACGCCTATAATACTAAAACTTTGGAAGGCTGAGCAGCTGGATTGCTTGAGCTCAGGATTTCCAGACCAGCCTCAGCAAGAGTGAGAGACTCCATCTCTACTAAAAACAGAAAAACTAGCTGAGTGTTGTCATTAAGTGCACCTGGAAGGCAGAGGCAAGAGGCTCTCTTGAGCCCCCAAATTTGAGGTTGCTGTGAACTATGCCATGATGGCACTTTAACAGGATGACAGAGCAAGATGCTGTCTCCAAAAAAAAAAAAAAAAAAGGTCTTCTAAGAAAAAGAGTCAAATTTCTCTAGGACTGAGTTTCTCAAACTCTGGGTTAAAACAGATTGTCAGGTCATAAAATCAACTTAGTCAGTTATGATAGCTGTATCCCTATCCCTTATGTAGGAAATTGCGTAGCAATAAAAAAAAGAATAAGGAAAGAAGTATTAGAGTGTAACACAGGCAGAATTATATCAGGAAATTTTGTTTTAAATATGTGTATATATATATAGGGTTTTTTGTTTTTGAGACAGAGTCTCACTCTGTTGCTCTGGGTGGAGTTCCACTGTGTCATAGCTCACAGTAACCTCAAACTCCTAGGCTCAGGCAATCATCTTAGCTCAGCCTCCCAAGTGCTGGAACTACAGGTGCCCACAACACACAGTTAATTTTTCTATTTTTAGTAGAGGTAGGGTCTCACTCTTGCTGAGGATAGTCTCGAACTCTTAAGCTCAAGCAATCCACCTGTCTCAGCCTCCCAGAGAGCTAGGATTACAGGTATGAGTCACAATGCCCATCTATATATAGGTTTTTAAAGATGAGTCATTATGTAAAATGTATTTTCCACCGTGGGAAAAAAGTCTGATAAAAATTTTTCTGAGATATATACCTAGAAGTGAAACTACTGGCTTTGAAGTGTATGTGCATTTTCAACTTTGACTGGACATAATCAAATTGCTCTCCAAAGTGGTTGTTTCAGTATAAACTGCTAACAATCTGAATGCTCCTATCTATACAAATCTTCACCACAACAGCTCTAAAAAAAATTTATAAAATGGTAAACAGAAACCTAGGATCAGGCTCGGTGCCTGTGGCTCAACGGGCTAAGGGTTCAAATCCAGCCTGGGCCCGCCAAACAACAATGATGGCTGCAACCAAAGAATGGCCGGGCGTTGTGGCGGGCGCCTGTAGTCCCAGCTACTTGGGAGGTGGAGGCAAGAGACTCCCTTGAGCCCAGGAATTGGAGGTTGCTGTGAGCCGTGATGCCACGGCACTCTATCCAGGGTGACAGCTTGAGGCTCTGTCTCAAGAAAAAAAAAAAAAGAAACCTAGGATCAGCAGAACAGACAAATGCAGCTTGGGACAATAGTAACAGTCGAGTCTCAATTAAGAAAGTTCTATCAGCCAGAATAATTGGGTCTAACCATAAAAAAGAAAAGAACTTAGAAAAAGCTGAATAACAGGGAAAATCTATGTAAGAATTTATTTCATTTCATAACTGATAATGAATAATTATAAGAAATTCTCAGTTCCCTCGCTTTTTCTTTACTTGCTACTATTTATACTAGACAAAAAGCACAACTAAATAATTAACTCATATATTTAGCTCTATAAAAAGGTATGTTCCTATTTATTGGGGGAAATGCAAATCAAAATCACAATGAAATGTTACTTCATGTCCCATAGGATAGCTATTATGTAAAAACCCCCAGAACAAATGTTGGCAAACATGAAGAAATGTAACTTTTGTGTACCACTAGTAGGAAAATAAAATAATACAGCAGCATGAAAACAGTGTGGCAATTCCTCAAAAAACCAATAACAGAATTACTATTCCAGCAATGCCACATTTGGGTATATACCCCAAATTCAAAACTAGGGACTTGAATTTGTCTTTGTACACCAATGTTCATAGCAGCATTATTCACAATAGCCAAAAAGTGGAAGCAACTCAGTGTCTACCTGCAAATGGATAAATGATGTATAGTACACACACATTGTAGAATATTACTCAGTATTAAAAGGCAAGGAAATTCTAACACATAATATGACACAGATAAACCCTGAAGACAACATGCTAAGAGAAACAAGATAGTTACAAAATGGAAAATATGGTTTAGTTCTAGCATATGGGGTATCCAGAGTAGTCAAATTCAGAGACAGAAAGCAGAATGGTGTTCACTAGAAAGTTATAGTAGGGGGGAAATGGGGAGTTACTTTTTCAATGGGTAGAGAGTTTCACTTTGGGAAGATGAAAAAAATTCCAGACATGGATGTTGGTGAGTTACTTTATGGTATATATACTCCACTACAATAAAAAATATCATACAGAAAAAGGTGGCTGGGCATGGTGGCTCATGTCTATAATCCTAGTACATTGGAAGGCTAAAGAAAGAGGATCACTTCAGCCCCGAAGTCTGAGTAACATACTGGGTAACAAAGACAGACCATGTTTCTACAAAAAAAAAAAATTAGCCCAGAGTGGTTAACACATGGGCGTAGTCCTACTAAGAGGCTGAGGCCCTAGGTTAGAAAAATCATTCAAGTCCAGGAGTTCAAGGCTGTAATGGGTTATAATCACACCACTGCATTCCAGCCTGGGCAACCAGCACAAGACAAAAAAAAGAGACTGATAGTAAAAGAGAAAAAGGTATATTTTATATTTTCTGGTAGAGGAAGGAATAAAAATGTATGGGGTAAAATACATATAAAAATATATAATACCTATATTATCCTACTTTCCCAGTCACACTGATGATATATTCATAAAAAATACTTGTGTTACCTGAAAAATTAGATCTTACTAACAAAAGTCTTTAATTTTCTACTTTATTGGGGTCATATACAATTATCTAATCAGAAGCAATAATTTACCATGAAACTTCCTCTGTAGCTCCTGTTGCATTTGTTGAGTATTTCCATTTTCAGGACGCATGAATCCTATCAGCCTCTGCTGTACTTTGGTAGTAGTACTGAAAGAGAAATTGCAAAATGTGTTTTTAACAGCTTTACTGAGATATTATACATATATTATACAATTTAAAATGTGCAGGCTGAGTGTGGTGGCTTATGTCTGTAAGCCCAGCACTATGGGAAGCTGAGGCAGGAGGATGTTTTAAGGCCAAGAATTTGAGACCAGCCTGGGTAACACAGAGACACCTCATTGTACAGAAAAAAAATAATAATAAACTAAAATAAATCGCCCTTCTCCCAAAACCCACAATTAAAAAATTAACAAGCTGGGATGGAATGAACATGTACTCCTAGCTATCCAAGATGCTGAGATAGGAGGATCACTTGTGATCAAGAGTTTGAGGCTGAAGTGAGCTATGATTTAGCCACCGCATTCCAATCTGGGTGACAGAATGAGACCTTGCTTCTTAAAAAAAGTGTACAAATGAATTTTTAAAAATATATTGACAACCACAAGTGCTGTTTGCATGAAAAAAGAAAAATTAGCAAATAATATGAGATCTCAAAAAAATTTACCAGAGAGAAATTTCTCTGAACTATATCATAAAAAGGTCAAAAAGAAAAAAAGAGACACAGAAGGAAATAAATTATGGAAGAGAAGAAAATGAGGCTAGATCCAGGAGAGTTAAAAAGATTCTTCAAAGAGAATATAACAGAAAGAATGCAGATAGAGTATTACTAATCTGAAAATCCAAATTTGAAATGTTCCGATACCTAAAACTTTCTTGAATGCTGACATGATGTTCAAATAAAAGTTCATTGGAGCACTTTAGATTTCAGATTTTCAGATTAAGAATGCTTAACCTAAGTGTAATATAAATATTCTAAAATTTGGAAAAAAATATGAAACACCAAACACTTCTCTTCCCAATCAATTCATGTTTGGGACCCAAAGTCTGTACTATAATAAGTAAGAGAAAGAGAAAAAAGAATTATCAAAGCTAAGACTGTAGGGTTAAAGGCTCACTGAGAACTGATTATATACATGCACCACCACACATGGCTAGTTTTTTCTATTTTGCTCAGGCTAGTCTCAAACTCCTGAGCTTCAGCAATCTACCTGCCTCAGACTCCCAGAATGCTAGGATTATAGCTGTGAGCCACCACACCAAGACAATATGATTCTATTATTACAGAGAAAGAAAACTTTATATCATCATTTCTGTAAAATGCAGAAGAGAGATTGAGCAAACTCCAACATCCACTTCTGTTAAAAAAGCACAATAAAACTGCATATATTCTCTACCTGCAATTTTGTACTCACAGCACTCCCCTCCACCCTCACTCTAAGGACTGGAAGACTGTCCCCCATGAAGACCAGATTCTTGGGCATTTTCTTGAGGGGTGTAGACAGGGCATGGGCTGTTGCTGATCTGTGCTGATTCTCCAGCACAAGGGTAAGGAGAGGACGGTCAACTGAGAGGGAACTGTACGGGAGAGGAAGTGCCCTGAGGCATACAGCAGCAGCCGCAGGGGCAGGAATAATACGGCTCACACCCCTGGGGTATTTTGGAAAGACATTCCCAGTCTCTCTGAGCAACCAAAGGAAGCTGGGCATCCACTCCAGTGGCAACCACTGGCAGAACAGATCTGGGTTGGAAACGCAGGCTCCAGGAGTACAGGGTATGCCTGAGGTGGTATCAGCCTGGGCAGAGAGCAGGGACTAGAATATGCACTAGCAGAGACAGCAGATTCCCAGGGTGGGGCTGACCCAGAGGACTGCTTCACAGAGCCTCAGAAGCACCTGGCCTGCAGGGGATCATTGCTAAGATAAAGGCAGGCAGGCAGAGGCTGGAACTGATAGCTAAGTGTCAGCTCTGACCAAGTCTGCCCCAACACAAATTGCAGCCAAGACTGGGCATGGGCACAAACTGGGCTCAGTTGCACTTCCTGTGAACTCAAATGGTGTCTGATCCACAGGGGAATATAGCCAGGACAGAAACAAATTCTACGAAGTTCTTTTGTTCTGTCAGCAACATCAATCAGGGGCAAGGCTGAAACTGAGTGAACCACCCCAGCCCCCATCAAGCACCTGAGGTTGCCAGGCCTCACCTTCCCCTAGTGGAAAGGGGCAGAGAGTGGCAGCCTGACTGAGGAGACATAGATCTCCCTGTGACTCAGGCAGGCGCAAATCCCTGGGGCATCTGCTCATTGCAGGGAACTGGATCACAGCCCTGCATGGTTAGCAGTGACTGGGTGTCACAGAGGTGCAAGGTGGGGAAGGAGACATCAACCTTCCTAGACAAATTTATTTGGTGGGATGGGTCCTTCTGACCTCACGGAGCACTGGAACAAGTCATACTTGAGCTCTCAGCAGACGCCTGCTATCTAGTTGCCAGAAATGTTTTGAACTCTCCCACCTAAGACCAGTGCTGACTGGGACAACTGATTTGGACCTCTTGAACAGGGCTAATCACCTGAGGACTATCCAGAGTGATACCCTGGGTGTGTGGTTGTGGGAAGGTTTGATTTTCCTTTTCCAATTATTGCCTGTGGGAGGCAGGGTGAATTAATTGCTGGTATTTCTCCACAGATGAGATTTCAACCCAGATTAACTGATTCACTAGGGTAGGACAGAGACAGGCTAAAAACAAGACAGAGCCACTTATCCCCACCACACCAAAAAGGTCCCCAGTTTCTCAAGACTGCAGCACTATATGGGTCCTTGGCAAAGCTCTAGGGGAAAAGGTAAAGATACTAGTCCCAGTGTTTGGGCAAAAGACTAGCCAATCACTACAACTGGTGCCCCCAAACCAATTTCTCCTTCTTTGCTCATCTCGCCAAACAGTGTAAAATAATCATGGGGTGGAATCAGCAGAAAAACTCCAGTAACATGAATAACCTGAATAGATCAACCCCTCAAGGAACAATTTGGAGTACACAACTGAAGATCCCATTCATAAACAGATGGCTGAGATGTCAGAAATTGAATTCAGAATTTGGATTACAAATAAGATCAATAGAAAACAGGTAAAGTTTGAATTAGAATTCAAGAAGCATTTCAAAAGTTGTCTCAAAAATTCAACAAATTCAAAGACAAAATAACCAAAGATTTTGACACATTGAGACAAGAAGTTGCAGCCCTCAAAGATCTGAGAAGACAGTAAAATCTTTCAGTAACAGAATGAAGAAAGCAAAAGAAAGAATTTTGAACACTGAAGACAAAGTTTTTGAACACTGCCAAACTCTCAAACAAGAAGAGAAATGGAGAGCAAAGAAGGATTACTCTCAGCTTGGTATCTGTGGCTCAACGGGCTAAGGCGCCAGCCATGTATACCTGAGTGGGTGGGTTCGAATCCAGCCCAGGCCCGTCAAACAACAATGACGGCTGCAACCAAAAAATGGCCAGGCATTGTGGTGGGCATCTGTAGTTCCAGCTACTTGGGAGGCGGAGGCAAAAGACTTGCTTGAGCCCAGGAATTGGAGGTTGCTGTGAGCTGTGATACCACAGCACTCTATCCAGGGTGACAGCTTGAGGCTCTATCTCAAACAAAAGAAAAAAAAAAAATGGATCACTCTCTCAGAGAGCTCTGGGATAATTCAAAG
>CAUYON010176139.1:0-12049 GCA_963573935.1 Arctocebus calabarensis
TTCCTTTGCTTTTTCAACTCAATATTGGATCTCCAAAATTTCAAGCCTTAATTGCCTCCTATTATTTTTCTTTCTTTCTTTCTTTCTTTCTTTTTTTTTTTTTTTTTTTTTTTGAGACATAGCCTCAAGCTGTCACCCTGGATAGAGTGCCATGGCAACACAGCTCACACCAACCTCCAATTCCTGGGCTCAAGCGAGTCTCCAGCCACCGCCACCCAAGTAGCTGGAACTACAGGTGCTGACCACACTGCTCGGCCATTTTTTTTTTTTTGGTTGCAGCCATCATTGTTGTTTGGTGGGCCTGGGCTGGATTCAAACCCGCCAGCTCAGGTGTACGTGGCTGGCGCCTTAGCCCGTTGAGCCATAGGTGCTGAGCCATGACCTTTTTTTTTTGAGTAGATGGAGATGACTGATCAATGGTGCAATTTACAAGATTGGTATTTTAAGAATTCCTTCCTTTGTTTACCCTCTCAGTGCAGATTACACTGCAATAAGCATGAAATGTAATGCCAGTCCCATTCATAAATAAATAGAGGATTTTTTTTTTGAGATATGGACTCACTTTGTTGCCCAGGCTAAATTGTAGTTTTGTCATCATAGCTCACTGCAATCTCCTACTCCAAAGGAGTTTGGGCTCAAGTGATTCTCCTGCCACAGCTTTCCAAGTATTTAGGACTACAGGCACAGACCACCAGGCCCTGCTAATTTGTTTATTTATTGGATACAGACAGCGTCTCACTACATTGCTAAGGTTGGTCTGAAACTCCTGGGCTTAAGTGATCTTTCAGCCTCAGTTTCCCAAATTAATGGGAGTACAGATGTGAGTCACTGCACTGGCTAAAGTTAGAATTTTTTTTTTTTTTTTTTTTTTTTTGAGACAGAGCCTCAAGCTTTCACCCTGGATAGAGTGCTGTGTCATCACAGCTCACAGCAACCTCCAATTCCTGGGCTCAAGCGAGTCTCTTGCCTCCGGGGCTGGGACTACAGGCGCTCGCCACAACGCCTGGCCATTTTTAGGTTGCAGCCATCATTGTTGTTTGGTGGGCCCGGGCTGGATTCAAACCCGCCAGCTTAGGTGTACGTGGCTGGTGCCTTAGCCTGCTGAGCCACAGGCGCCGAGCCTAAAGTTAGAATTTTAAATGGACTTTTGCTTTTCGCATTTTGCTTCTTTTATGTGTCAGAGTTAAGATTCGTCTTTTTTTTTGCTAAGTTTTTTTTTGGTTGATGACTTTCTTACTTATTGCTAATTTCTTTTTTTTTTTTCTTTTAATTTTGAATATGAGGGTACCTAGGATTAGGTTACATTGTTTGCTTTTGTAAGGCAAATTGCTGCAGATAGTTCCATTGAAAATTCTTCTGGTTTTAGTGTATTGTTAAACTCTTATTTTAAAGACAGAGATCTATACAATCTGTTTTGTAAAATAAATAAAATATACTCAAAACATTCATCTTAGGCTCGGCACCTGTAGCTCAAGCGGCTAAGACACCAGCCACATACACCAGAGCTGGCAGGCTCAAATCCAGCCTGAGCCTGCCAAACAATGACAACTACAACCAAAAAATAGCCGGGCTTTGTGGCGGGCACCTGTAGTCCCAGCTACTTGGGGGGCTGAGGCAAGAGAATCGCTTAAGAGAACTCGCTTAGGAGTTGGAGGTTGCTGTGAGCTGTGATGCCATAGCATTCTACCGAGGGCAATAGCTTGAGGCTCTGTCTCAAAAAAAAAAAAAAAAAAAAAAATTCATCTTAGCCCTGGGCACCCCTAGCACAGTAGTTATGGTGCCAGCCACATACACCAAGGGTGGTGGGTTCAAACCCAGCCCAGGCCAGCTAAACAACTGCAACATTGTGGTGGGTGCCTGTAGTCCCAGCTACTTGGGAGGCTGAGGCAAAAGAATGGCTTAAGGCAAAGAGTTGGAGCTTGCTGTGAGTTGTGACACCACAGCACTCTACCCAGGGTGACATAGAAAGACTGTCTCAAAAAAAAAAAAAAAAAAAAAGAAAGAAAGAAAAAAAGAAAAAAAATACCCTGATTTAAATTTACTGCTGATTTTTGCCAAACTTTGAAGCTTTAGTTTATGAAACCGGATCACAATTGCTAATACCAAGATTGTTTCACATACCAAAAAAGCAGAAGTCCAAAATACCCACTGTGGAGCTTCTACACCTTGGCTTTTGCAGTATTTCTCTGCAGAGGAGCTAGGATGACCTCCACGTCCCTGTCATCACTCTCGGAGCTATACAAATTATGCTTTTCAATGTATTCTTGGACAAGCTCTGGCACCAAGTAGCGGATGCTCTGGCCCCTCCTGAGGGCTCTGCGGATCTTCGTGGACGAGATGTCGTTAGTGATCCACTCATTCACCAGGTGAATGTTGCTCCTGTGCTTCCACAGCACGTCAGATTCATAGATGAATTTCTGAGCGTCACTTCCAGCCCGAGTAATACATATGAGTCCGTAGTCTGCAACGATCTGGGTGATATCCTCACTCTTCCACAAATTGGGAACACCAAAGGACTCCAGTAAATCTGCCCCGCACAGCAGCTTTACCTTCGGCACACCTGGGAAGAAGAGAACAGAGCTTTAGGGTCTGCTTTTCTAATAACTTCCTGCATAAAAACGAATGTGTGTGTGTTTCTGGGAATGAGGGTTTATGGTTTTTATCAGATTCAGATTTCCAAAAGCGACCCAGGACACCTCCAAAGTTAAAATACCACTGCAGAAGAAATAAATGAGGGAGGTTTTTACTCTCTTTTTCTTCACAAAACTAACCAGGGGCATTTCCAGGCACCCAACAAATATGGAATATGAAATAAAAATAAAAAGAGGGTTTGTTCAGCTCTAGAATCGCTTCACAGCTAGTCTGTGAGTCCTGGTAAAACACACAAACCTTTTGGTTTTGGATCTAAGGATTTCTTTTGGCTAGACTCTTGTCTTGGTTCAGTCCACTTCCTCTTCCGGCCAGGCCTCTCTAGCACAGGTGAGCTCTGTGAGTGGTCACAGTTACTGGCCTCCAGTTTCTCTTGATGGTGTCTACAAAACAACAAAACAATTGAACACTTTCCTTTCTCACAATGCTCCACTAAAATACTGTTCACAAGAGTTCAAATCATTCATCATGTGCCATACGCTATGCTACACTAACCCTTCGTGTGTGTTATTGGATCACATCTTCTCAATACGCTAGTTCATAAATCCAGAGTCCCTGGAACACATGAAGTATTCAATATCAATGTTATTTTTGAGATAGGGTCTTCCTCTGTTGCCCAGGCTAGAGTGCAATGGCATCATTACAGCTCACTACAACTTCAAACTCCTGGCCTCAAGAGATCTTCCTGCCTCAGTTCTTGAGTAGCTGGGACCACGAGTGTACACCACCATGCTCAGCTAATTTTTCTATTTTTAGTAGAGCTGGGGTCTCACCACGTTTCTTAGGGTGGTCTTAACTCCTGGCCTCAAGTGATCCTCCTCCTTCAGTCTCCCAGAGTGCTAGGATTACAGGCATGAGCCACAGCACCTGGCAGCACAAATGATCCTCCTTCCTCAGCCTCCCAAAGTGCTATAATTATAGGCATGAGCCACAGCACCCCATTTGATGATAACAATTTAACTGAGAGTGAGGCCAGGTGTGGTGGCTCACACCTGTAATCCTAGCAATCTGGGACACCAAGGCAGGTGGATTGCTTGAGCTCAGGAGTTCAAGACCAGCCTGAGCAAGAGCAAGACCCTGTTTCTACTAAAAATGAAAAACTGAGGCAAGAGAATCGCTTGAGGCCAAAAGTTTGAGGTTGCTGTAAGCTATGATGCCATAGCACTTTACCCAGAGCAACAAAGTAAAACTTGGTATTTAAAAAAAAATAAAATAAAATAAATAACAGAGTGAATGTTTTGGTTATTACAAAGTAACTGTATTGTTGCCACTTTCTTTTTTCTTTTTTTTAAGAGATAGAGTCTCAGTCTGTCATCCTCAGTAGAGTGCCATAGCATTACAGCTCACGGCAACCTCTAGCTCTTGGGCTCAGGCAATTCTCCTGCCTCAGCCTCCTGAGTAGCTGGGACTACGGGCGCCCGCCACAACACCCAGCTATTTTTTTTTTTGTTGCAGTTGTCATTGTTGTGTAGCTGGCCTGGGCTGGGTTCGAAACTGCCAGCCTTGGTGCAGGTGGCCAGTGTGTTAACACTGTCCTATGGGCACCGAGCCTGGAGAAAGAATTCTTTTTTTTTGAGAGAGAGTCTCATTTTATCGCCCTGGGTAGCGTGCCATGGTGTCACAGCTTACAGCAACCTCCAACTCCTGGGCTTAGGCAATTATCTTGCCTCAGCCTCCCGAGTAGCTGGGACTATAGGCACCTGCCACAATGCCCACCTACTTTTCTGTTGCAGTTTGGCCAGGGCCAGGTTCAAACCCACCACCCTCGGTATATGGGGCCGGCGCTCTCCTCAGTGAGCCAGAGGCACTGCCCTATTGTTGCCACTTTTATATCAGAATTGTTTATTATTCTCATTGAGAGGACATTTACTAATGTGCCCAGACAGCAAAGCCAGGACTTGATTCCCAGCACTTTTGAATACTGAAAAGTGTGGCCTGAACTAGTAATGAAGAACCACAACACGAAGGATAAGGTCCTACAGGGGCAAATGCTTGAAGCTAAGAGTGAGGGACACACAGGCAGGCAGAATGTGCTGCTTTATTCTGGGCTGGCAGCAGGATGCCCACTGCTTTACAGCTGTGCGATGCAATCCAGTGACATAAACCACACTTGTGGGATCCACTGGTGGGTCATTTGTGTCCCTACATCCCTTTCTTTCTGAATAACTGAGTTGGCTTTGTAATGGACAATAGGTTACTATGGAGCCAAGAGGATTGGGTAGGGCTGGGGCTCAGAAGCCTGGTCTCTGATGGGAGAATTTTTTGCCAAAGAAAAATTAAGACTTTTTCCCTGCAAGCCTGAAAAGCAAGTCCTCTTGATAAGTTCACGGTACTAGACACTGTCTACTGGCTCACTTCCCAATCTCACCCTAAACACACTCCCCAGACATCCTGGAGGCAGGTTCTGGATGTGACTGAGATTCTGCTAATGAAATTCTCTCATGAGAGATTTGGAAGGCAGAGGCCATCTTTGTAGAGCCTGACAATTAATCTGTATGGTCTGAGTGTGGGGCAGCCTCCACAGTCCACTGTTTGACAAAACTCCAGGAGTCTGAGGCAGTTTAACAGCAGCAGAGGTGGCAGCACAATCAGTTTGCTGAACTTCAGCTGCAGCTAAGGAGGGATGACCTTGAATCACACACCAACTTCCACGACAGCTCTTTCACCACTTCTGCCTTATCCTACTCTGAACCACAAATGACACGGCCAGTAACCGGGAGGCCAGAACTCTAAAAACAGCGACTAGACAGAAAGGCTTTTCACAAAATCCCTTTATTTTACATTCAAGATAATATCAAGAAATAATTAGATGCTACTATGGTTTCTGAATCCTTAATTGGAACTCTTTCAAAGGTACAAGCACAGAGATGTGTATTCTCCCAATGCTGTCAGGCCTGTCCACAACCAAGCAGCACCTGATGCTTCTCCTCCTCAAATTACCTGCCTCTCTCTTTTATCCTAGAAGACTGAGGAGGGTAACATCCTCTTACAACTCTGCCTGTCTCATTGGGGCACGGTCAGGCCAGGCAGGCTTCTTTTACTTTCTAAGAGATCCTGCATGGCAGCAAGTGTGCAAACATCTCACAGCGTAACGGAGACTCAGGGCTGAGGAATACCCGTCTCTGCTGCTGTGCTCTGCACCCCATAATGACTCCCCACAGGGAGGGCACAGCCTTATCCTTTCTAACCCCAGGAACGGTTTTACAAATCAGCATCTTCACAAGTGTGGGAGTATGGAAACATGGCAAAAACAAGAAAGCTCCCACCCATTTCCACAGAACTGACAACCCTGGTTTCACTGTAGATACCTTAGCACCTTAACAGTCTCCGTCCACTCCTTCTGAAGACTTTCCCACGTATCAACTTCCAGCCACTTTGAATTCCTGGTGGCAAGTTCTGCCATGATAACTCGGTGATGAGCAGGGATGAGCTCTTTCTTATTATATGCATCACCAACAGGAGAAATTATGCCTTTGATCACTCTATATTTTCCTGGATAAAGAGTTAGATTTGACACTAGATTTAATGTACAGTAAATACTATGATCAATATTGTTTTATAATCACAGATTCTTTTCTTTAAAGAGGAATTTAGGTTTATCAATCAATTGATGTATTTGAAATTATGGCAAAATGTACATGACATAGAACTTACCATTTTAACCATTAAAGTGTACAGTTCTGTGACATTAATGCATGCACCCTGTTGTACAACCATCGCCACCATCCACCTCTAAACCTTCTCACCTTCCCCGACTGGAATTCTTTACCTACTAAACACTAATTTTCTACTCCCCTGCGCAGTGTACATTTGGATTGATACTGCCAAGTTGCTTTGTAAAAAGCCTTAATTAATTTGTATCATCCACCTAATGTGTATGCAAGAGCCCATTTCTCTCCAACTTCTGATACTTAATGCCACCAAGTTTTAAAAGTTTTGTCCACACATACACACATAAATATAAAGAGCATATGTAGACAAACACATACACACAAAAAGTTTTGTCAATGTGATGGGCAAAATATATATCAATTCTTACTTTATTTTTAAAAAATATTTATTTTTAAAAAATAAGGTAATATTTAAATAAATGTTGCCCAGGCTGGAATGCAGTAGTACTATCATAGTTCACTGAAATCTCGAACTCCTGACCTCAAGCAATCCCCCCACCACGGTCTCCCAAAGTGCTGGGATTATAAGCGTGAGCCACTGTGCCCCAGCCAGTATGTCATTTCTTATTTCAGTTCTCTGATTATTAGGATTATTAGTGAATTTTACCGTCCATCTACTTATCAGACTCTTATATGATCATTTGTGTAACAAAAAAATATATATAAAAATATGTGCATCTAAATTCATGTGCATCTAAATACAAAAAAACCCTGGAAGGATACACTTTAAACTGTTAACAATATTTGCCTCCAGACAGGAGAACGAGAGGTGAGCATTTTGTTTAATTAAAAACAATCTTTTTTGTTTTTCATTTTACTACAGCTGCTAGAAATTCTGAATATTTTCTAGACTTTTAATTTTTTATTTTTTTAGAAATAGGGTCTTGCTCTGTTGCTCAGGCTGCTATAATTATAGCTTACTGTAGCCTTGAACTTCTGAACTCAAGTGATCCTCCCACCTTAGCCTCTGGAGTAGCTAGGACGACAGGTACATGCCATTGCATTCAGCTAATTTTTGAATATTATAGAGATGAGGGTCTCACTATGTTGCCCAGACTGGTCTCCAACTCCTGGCTTCAACTGATCTTCTTGCCTTGGCCTCCCAAAGTACTAGGATTATAGGCATGAACCACTGCACCCAGCCCCCTATTTTGTATACATATTTACTCTTAAAACACCTTTAGTATTTTACAATGAAGGTATACATAGTGGCCATAAAGTGTGGAAACAGGTGAATATACATAACAAATGGTTTATTGATACTGTGTTACAATATGCGTAAAATAATATTATGCATAATCCATGTCTATGCCTGGTTCTGGAGGTCTAACTTACACTAAAGTAAGGGTTTTTACTTTCTGCCTTAAGTAACAGGAAACTCCCTGAAATAGTTTAAGTAGGGGATGACAGAATCAAATTTCTATTTTAGAGAAGCTATTCTGAAATAATGTGTATAAAAAGCAATTGGAGAAAGAGGGAACAGACTGAAGTCAGGGTCTTGATTTTGGTTTTTTTTTTTCAGTTTTTTTTGGTCGGGGCTGGGCTGGAACTTGCCACCTCTGGTATATCAGGCTGGGGCCCTACTCACTGCGCCACAGGGGCTGCCCCCAGATTGAAGTCAGGAAAATCAGCAGGACACTCTAAGCAGCAAATATTTACTTTGCTGACTTCCCCCTTCCTCTGCTCTACAGAGTCACTGAGGAGAAGAAACCACATTTATATATATGCACAGATATATATGCTCAGTGGTTAGGGTATCAGCAACATACACTGAGGCAGGCGGGTTTGAACCCAGTCCGGGCCTGCTAAACAATGACAACAAAAAAAAAGCCGGGCACTGTGGCAAGCACCTGTAGTCCCAGCTACTTGTGAGACTGAGGTAAGAGAATCGCTTAAGCCCAAAAGTTAGAGGTTGCTGTGAGCTGTGATGCCACAGCACTCTACCAAGGCGACACAGTGAGCCTCTGTTTCAAAACTAACAAACACTGTTGTATAAGTGAGTCCCTAGATGAATTGGCATTATATAAAAGCAATGTTTTCTTTTCTTTCTTTCTTTCTTTTTTTTTTTTTTTTTGAGACAGAGTCTCACTATGTCACCCTTGGTAGAATGCCGTGGAGTCACAGCTCACAGTAACCTCAAACTCTCGGACTTAACCCATTCTCTTGCCTCAGCCTCACAAGTAGCTGGGACTATAAGCGCCTGCCACAATGCCCGGCTATTTTTGTTGTTGTTGCAGTTGTCATTGTCGTTTTTAGCTGGCCCAGGTCAGTTACGAACACTCCAGCCTTGGTATGTGGCTGGAGCCCTACCCACTGAGTTACAGGTGCCGCCCAAAAGCAATGTTTTCTTAAGAAACAAGAAAAGTTGAATTTTGAGTATTGGAAAATCATTATTGTTCCTTTATTCTATAAGCGATTAGACAGATGCTTGATTCCTCCCTGGACAAAACTTACCATCTTCCTTGGCTAAGTCCCTGTACACAACTATCCTTATTGTCTTAAGGTACATTTGGTTACTGTTCCTACCTGTTCCATTCATGTAGTCCTTGGCCAGCTCAAACAACCTCAGGTGCATGTTGGTGATAGGATTAAAGGAACCACAAGCAAGGAGAACTACATCTGTTTTCTCTGAATTTTCCATGGTAAGAATTTGAAGCTGTTGATCTAAATGGAAAACAGTGACATCTCCTTTGATGTCTACAAAGGAAAAAAAATAAGATCAGTTATACATCTTTTGAGGTCCTTCCTTGCATGTTCTCATTCCAAACAAACAGATGGATAAAAATATTTGGCTTCAATAATTATGCTAGGAACTGCAAAAGGGCTCCCTTTTTTCCACTGCTCCTTTCAGTGTGAATTTGCAGCTCCTGCCATAAGGGGGTGGAAACACACTTCCTCACTCTTTGTAACTTGCTTTGGCCAAAAAAAAGTGACAAAAGTGACAGAGTACCAATTCTGAGTCTAGGCCCTAGAGCAGTGATTTTCAACCTTTTTCATCTCACAGCATACTCAAACCTATAGTTAAACATCCACGGCACATTTAAATTATGTTGATTAACAAAAACTAAAAATAAGAAAATACTGTGCTTTGAACATTTTTTCTTTTCTTTTGAGAAAGAGTTTCACTTTGTCACCCTCAGTAGGTGCAGTGGCATCACAGCTCACAGCGACCTCAAACTCTTGGGCTTAAGCAATTCTCTTGCCTCAGCCTCCCAAGTAACTGGGACTACGGGCGCCTGCCACAAGGCCCAGCTATTTTTTTGTTGTAGTTGTCACTGTTGTTTTAGCAGGCCCAGGCCAGGTTTGAACCCCCCACTGGCCTCAGTGTATGTGGCTGGCGCCCTACCCACTGAGTTACAGGTACTGCCTGTGCACCGAACTTCTTTCGAAAATAATTTAATCTGTGATCTTTAAAACTTTTCATGGCACACCTAAGATCCTCTCACGCCATATCAGTATGCCACAGCAAACGAGTTGAAAATCACTGCTGAAGAAGCGTACTCTTCCTCTGTCTTTGGGCTGCTGCTTCTGCCATGAGGCTAACTTGCTGGAGAATGACGGAAAGTGCAGAAGAGAGTTGATGCTCCGGCAGGTGGACACCCCACCATTCCATATATGATTGCAGCCATCCAGACCAGCCAAACCACAGCCAACCTGCTTCACAGACCAGTCAACCACGTCTGGCCGAGATCAGCAAACCAACGAGCAGCCCCTAGTCTCGTGAACAAAAATGAATGTCCACTGTTGCATGCCACTCAGGCCTTCTGTTTTGTGACTGCACTGTTATGGCCATAGTTAACTGATACAATGACATTATTATCTACCAAACGTGGCTCAGTAACTGGTCCTTCAAACAGTATTTTTGCCTTTTAGCCAACATGATTATAATAACACTAATAGTTCATAATGTGCAAACCTCTTTTGCCTTTCAATTATTCCATTTGATCCTTCTAGAACCCTAATGAAATAGTTCAAGACATCTGATCTTAAGTTTTATTACAAATTTTTAGGCTGGGAGCAGTGGCTCATGCCTGTAATCCTAGCCCTCTAGGAGGTCAAGGCAGGAGGGTCACTTGAGCTCAGGAGTTTGAGACCACCCTGAACAAGCATGAGACCCTGTTTCTACAAAAAAAAAAAGGAAAAAAAATTAGCAAGGAATGGTGGTACACACCTGTACTCACTTGGGAGACTAAGGCAGGAGAATAGCTTAAACTCAGGAGTTAGAGGTTTCAGTAACCTACAATGATACCACTGAACTCTCTCAGGGTGACACTATCTCAAAAAAAAAACACCCCATCTTACTGAACTAATTCATGTATGTAGGTTTAAAAACCCTAAGGCAAAAAAAACACCTTTAATAAAAACCAGTGGCCATCAACCATACCCCACTCACCATCCCCTCCATCTAGCTCCCTAAAGGCAACCATTTTGACTTTTTCAGCTATTTTTTATTATTATTATCATTGAGACGGAGTCTTACTTTGTCACCCTCAGTACAGTGCAGAGTGCTGTGGCATCATAGCTCACGGCAACTTCAAACTCTTGGGCTTAAGTGATTCTCTTGCCTCAGCATCCCAAGTAGCTGGGACTACAGGTGCCCACCACACACCTGGCAATTTTTTTGTTATAGTTGTTATTGTTGTTTTTAGTAGGCCTGGGCTGGGTTTGAATCTGCCAGCCCCAGTGCATGTGGCTGGCGCCCTAATCACTGAGCTATGGGTGCTAAGCCTTTCTCAGCTATCTTTTTCTGGTAGATTCTACCATAAGTCTATATTATGTGCTTATAATGCTATTTCTTCATTTACCCAATTTAAACAATTTATCAGAATTAAATCACCTCGCCTTTCTTTTGCGATCTCTGAGGATTAGCTCACATACCTCCTTACTACCCTCTCCCAAACTTCCAAATATGTATAGTTTATCTTCGGTGTATGTTGAAAATCATCTTCTGGCTCAGTGCCCGTAGCATAGTGGTTACAGCGCCAGCCACATACACTGAAGTTGGAGGGTTCAAACCTGGCTAAACAACGTCAACCTCAACAACAAAAAAATAGCCAGGTGTTGTGGTGGGTGGCTGTAGTCCCAGTACTTGGAAGGCTGAGGCAAGAGAATTGCTTAAGAGAATTGAGGTTGCTGTGAGCTGTGATGCCATAGTACTCTACCAAGGGGGACATAGTGAGATTATGTCTCAAACAAAAAAAATAACAAAAAAAGAAAATCATCTTCTCCCAAATTTTGAAGCTATTGCTTTTTCTAGATTCTAGTGTTGACAGTGAGAAATCCAAAGTTATTTCCAATTCTGGAGCCTCTGAATGTCCCTTTTTTTCCTGCCTTGAAGCTCCTAAGGCAGCAGTTCTTCACCTGTGGGTCACACCCCTTTGTGACAATGAAAATACACGGCAGCTCCCCAGAGGTGAAGGCCTCCTGGGACAGTGACCCCATCGGCACCCAAACTGGACTGAGAGTGCCCGGGGCATATGGCCCCTGTCCAGAATGCAAGGGTGACCCCTGGAGGGTAGCCTGTCCCCAGAGGCGAAGGCCTCCCAGAGGAGAAGGGGTGACCCCATTGGAGCCCAAACTGGATTGAGAGTGCCCGGGGCATATTCTCATGGCTCCAGCTTGTGTCATCACCCCTGAAGAGCCCCAGGTTTGCCTTACAGTGGAGCGCCAGGAGAAAAAACTTCTTTTGGACACTGGAGCAACCTTTTCTGTACTTCTCTCTAATCCTG
>CAUYON010176140.1:0-18009 GCA_963573935.1 Arctocebus calabarensis
CCCGTAGTCCCAGCTACTTGGGAGGCGGAGGCAGGAGACTCGCTTGAGCCCAGGAATTGGAGGTTGCTGTGAGCTGTAATGCCATGACACTCTACCCAGGGTGACAGCTTGAGGCTCTGTCTCAAAAAAAAAAAAAAAAAAGAAAGAAATGAACTTCTGATTTGTTTTCTTAGATCTCAAACAATACAGTGCGTGTGAAATTATCTGGAGAATATAATTGTCTCATGGATGCACTTACCATGCATGGAACATCCCTACTTGCATGTTAGTTGGCTTCTTTTAGAGACAGCTTGATAGGATGACTTGTGTGGATGCTCATTAGAGTGACTACAAGCAATTGCTTAGCTCCTCGAAGGCTCAGTTTCTAACTGGGAGAATGGGATAATAACCAAACCCACCTTCAGAGTGATTTTGAATGTCCTAGAAGTTGATAGATGTGAAATCACTTGCAAGAAATATGACAGAAGTTCAAATATACCTTTCTTTACTTCCCCATCTTAGGTGTGGTTTAATTAAATCTCAGAAGAGCTTTTGATCTCTCTTATCCAAACTGTTTCTAAACACCTTTTTACCAGCCACAGAGAAGTTAAAAAAAAAAAAGTTTCCTTGCATGGGTCACTGGTTGCCTTATCTGCCTTTCTCCTGACGACCATAGGGAAGGACCACCGGGGTGGACAGTTGCAAAGATCTAGGACTAAGATACAAGCTGCTCTGCAGATAAGTCCCCCTGTTACTTCACTGCATCCTGATTCCCGTCAGCTCTATTTTTTCTACACACATCACTCTGAGTCATTATGATCATAGCAGCTGATTGATTTTAAACCATGGTCTCCCATTGCTCTAGTAAGCGCTGGTTGACAGATTGCCCAGTTAGAGAAATTCATGTGTCTGAAAAGCAAGAGGAAAAGAGTTTGATATGTTCTTTGGTTTGGGTTTTATATCTTTACTCGTCTAAAGGAATTGATTTTATTTTTACCCCTTCAAATATCTTGATGGAGTTGACTCTCCTTTGTAGTTAGTGGAATTTCACAACCTCTATAATCAAAGTGTGGTTACCCAGACCAGCAGGGTCAGTTGCAGCGGGAACTTGTCAGAAATACAGAATCTTAGGCACCCCCATGATTCTGTCTCTCTCTCCCCATGATTGCTGCATACTGGAAAGATAGCGAAGTACTGTTTTACAAAGACGGTGGTCCTGGGTGGACTCTGGGTTGACAGATACAGACCTGGTGCATCTCTGTTGAAGACCACCTGCTGAGAGCCAGAGAGTCTTCTACTCCTGGGACCCTTCACCTCTTTGGTGCCGATGCGTTTGGCCTGACCTCATTTTCCCCTCCTGGCAGGTCTGTAGGCCCATGGGATACAAGTCACCATAGCTGCAATTGTTATTTCTCATGATGCTCCAAAGCCTCCCTAGGAATTAGCTAACTGATTCATTTAGGGAAATCCAAGCATCGAGAAGGAAAGCATAAGCTGATTTGCTTTTGCTTTTCTTGTCTATCTAGAGAAAGCATCCCTGCTCTTTCAAATATCTGACAAATGGGCTGATAATCTTCTGTCAAATGCCTGGTTCAGTGGCACAAGCTGCTTGTTGTTGAAGAATCTGTTGGCTGCCAGCTAATTCTTCCCTTTGTTATTCTCTTCTCTATCCCAATGGAGAGATTTTCTGAGATTTGAAACTGCCAAGTTTGGCTCGGCGCCTGTGGCTCAACAGGCTAAGGTGCCAGCCATGTACACCTGAGCTGGCGGGTTCAAATCCAGTCCGGGCCGCCAAACAACAATGACGGCTGCAACCCAAAATAATGGCCGGGCGTTGTGACGGGTGCCTGTAGTCCCAGCTACTTGGGAGGCGGAGGCAAGAGACTGTCTTGAGCCCAGGAATTGGAGGTTGCTGTGAGCTGTGATGCCATGGCACTCTATCCAGGATGACAGCTTGAGGCTCTGTCTCAAAAATAAATAAATAAATTTATTTAAAAAAAAAAAACCAACAACAAGAAACTGCCATGTTCATGTTTGAGAGATGGGAGTGTGGATTTCTTTTCTCCGCTGCTGTGAAGAGGGGCCCTGCCTTACAGAAGTGGGAGTCTCTGAGAAGGGCTGGGAGCTGCAGAGTGATGCTTTGGTGTTAGTTCATTAGTAACGGGGTGCTAATTTGTCAGTTGGATTATTCCTATTTATTTGTTCGTTCAGCAGATATAAAACTCAAGGCATAGTGTTTCCCAGCATAGTGGGTTATATTTCCTGGGTTTGCACCCTGGCTTGTCACTTAGTAGCCAAAAGGCCCCCAATAAGTTATTTAAGCTTCCTGGGCTTCAGTTTCTTCATTTATAAAATGGGGATAATGAAAATATCCATCTCATAGGGTTGTTGAGAATTAAGTTAATTAATACTGCCATGTAGTCATCATTCTGGTACTTAGTATGGTTTGAATGTTTGCTATTGTATTTATCCCATGTAGGTCAGGCATGTTGCTAGGCAATGCTCTGATGTAGTCACATTCCCTGGGGAGAAACGATTTCTTATCATTCTAGTATTTACACCTCAGTGACAAGTGCAGGGAAAGAGATGTGCAGGCTGCAGTGAGTAAATCTAGGTGAGTCTGGCCCATGTGGGGCTTATCCCAGAAGCAGTCCCTGGGAGGTGACATTTGTGCTGGGATTCAGGGAGGCCAGATGACAGACCCAGGATGATGGTGGAATAAGCCAGTGTGCTCAGAGTGCAGACACAGAGGAGTGGGGAAGGCATGGAGTTGAGAAGGGAGAGTCGGCCATCAGGATCAAGCAGAGATTCTTCCTGAGGGCTCCTCAAACCGCAGTGAACCTCAGAATCAGGTGGAGGGGCTATGTAAAAAGCAGATTCCTGGAATGGCCTCCAGAGGTTCTGGTTCAGACGATCTGGGGTGGAAGACTTCACCTCAGTGAGAAGCCTGAGGTCACGGATGTAGTAGATTCATGGAAGATAATATTGACAACATGGCAATATTAGGCTAAAGACTTATGTTTTTATCTTAATCTTGTAAGAACTGAGGAGCCACTCAAGGTTTTTTTTTTTATTATTTTTGGTATAATTGTGTTGTAGTTTATTTACAGTCAAATTCAAATTTTCAAGATTTATCAATTTGAGCAAAGTATACAGTTACATAACCACTAGTCTATATAATAAAAACAGAATATTTCCATTACCCAAAAGGTTCTCTTGTCCCACACCCTATCCTTCATTTTTTTAAGAGACAAAATCTCATTCTGTTGCCAAGTGTAGTAGCCTGATCATAGCTCATTGGAACCTCAAATTCCTGTGCTCAAGCTATTCTCCCATCTCAGCCTCCCCTCAAATTTTATGTAAATCTGAAGATCAGGTAGTGTGAACCATTCAGCTCTGTTCTTTTTCAAATTTGTTTTTGTACTAAGTTCTTTTTCTTTTTTCTCCAAATAACCTTTAGAAACAGCTCATCAATTTTTACCAAAAAGTCTGGTGGAATTTTGATTAGAATTAAACAGGCTCTATTGGTCAATTTAGGGTGAATTAAAAATATTGAATCTTCTGATACTTAAACATAGCATATTTTCCCACTGATTTTGGTCTTTTTGATTTCTCTCATTAATGTTTTATAGTGTTTATCATACAAATCTTGTAATTAATAAGTTAAACTTATTTCTAAGCATATTATGTATTTAGATGTTATATTTTGAAAAAATCATTCAATTTCTAATTGTTCACTGCTAGTGTATAGAAATATAACTGACTTTTACATATTGACCTTGTATCCTGCAACCTTGCTGAACATCTATTCATTCTAGTAGCTTTTTGGTAGGATCTTGGGATTTTATACACAAACATGATTATGCAAATGATATTTTTATTCCTGTCTTTTCCATTGCATATCTTTTATTTTTAATTTTTGTCCTGTATTGTCTAGACCAGGGGTCCTCAAACTACAACCCATGGGCCACATGCGTTGGTGTGAATTGTATTTGTTCCTGTTTTGTTTTTTACTTCAAAATAAGGTATGTGCAGTGTGCATAGGAATTTGTTCATAGTTTTTGTTTTTAAACTATAGTCTGGCCCACCAACGGTCTGAGGGACAGTGAATTGGCCCCCTGTTTAAAAAGTTTGAGGACGCCTGGTCTAGACTGTCCAGTACAATTTTGAATAGAGCTGTTAAGAATGGACATCTTTGCATTCTTCCAGATTTGGGAAATTGAAGAATTTTAAACAAAGGGCCAATATAATCTGATTTTACTCTTATATAATAGCAGGAAGTTACTACTTATTTATTTCAGAAGGGCAGTCCTGTGTGCATGTATCTCCTGTATCAGTTAGCTATCATCACAGTATGCTGTGTAACAAATAACCTCAGTATCTCAGTGACATACACATCAACACACATCAATAGGCTTTTTTTTTTTTCCTATCTCTCTCTCTCTTTCTTTTTCTTTTTTTTTTTTGGTAAGCTATCTGTGGGTGGGTTACGGCTCTGCTCTAGTCTGATCTAGGTTCCAGGCTGTGGACTGGGTGAAGTTCATTACAAATGATTTTCTTCCTCCTCAGACAATGACTACTCAGGGGACATGTTTTTCTTGTTGAAAGGCAGGTGTGAAAGACACAAGCATATATGCTCAAGCATGTTACAAACCTCTGCTTGTATTTTGTCTGTTAACATCCCATTGGCCAAACCAAGTCACCTGTCCAGCCCAACATCAGATCAAGGAGAGGAATTCTTGTCCTTCCAAGACACTGCTATAATCCTAGAGTAATGCCATTAGAGGGTATGGCTAATGGCATTACTCTAGGATAGCAAAGAATTTGGGTTAATAATTTAATTATCACATCTCTTAAGTGAGGAAGCATTCAAACTGCTTGTGATAGAAAGGAATGTCCTTGGCTATGTAATGAGCACTTCAAGGTCCAGGACAGTGTCATCTGCCTTACCTGTCTGTATGCAGTGTGACTAGCACAACACCTGTCTCATTATAAGTGTTTAATAGTAAAGTTTTGTTGAATGAGTGATTGGAACTTAAGTCCATAAGTTAGCTTATTGTTCTGTTGCTAGTGTGGTGATTCCTGGACCAATATTTACTTCTTTTCAGCCTTGTTTATAATTGGTTTGGCAAGCTCTAGAAAACTGCTTTTTAGTGACAGTAAAAAGGGAGACAGATAGCACATTTGCATGCAAGAAGAGGCTATCCTCTTCATTGGATAATGCTATAAAAAGAGCCTGGCCTGAGAAAGAGTCCTATTTAGTATTCTGGTCCTGATCATAGCAGTGTCAGAATAGTTAGTTTAGTTAATCTTGAGTCTCTGTTTCCCTATCTGCAAAATATAAAAATTCCTCATCTATATTTTGCCTTGTCTACCTGGTAAGATTTTTGTGATAAAATATGTGAAATGTGTAGACTATAGCTATATGATGTATATAAAAGTGTGTGTGGATGAAATCATGAAAGGTTCTAAGTATAAAAGGTTGTACAACACAGGGAATAGCTATTCTGATGATCTGAGGCCATTGAGTGGATGAGGAGATTTCCTCAGTCTGGAGAAAGGCTGTGCTCTGAGGGTGATGGCCTAGTGAGAAACCCAGTGCCATTTTGGACCCTCTTTCTAAATTCACATTCTTATGTTCTCACCCCCCTGGTTAAGCCCTCTGCGGCTTCCTTTTGTACTCAGGGGAAATTCTACCTCTGTGTTTCATCCTCACCTCTCCCCTCTCACTTCCCATCTCAGACAAATGAGTTATTTTCCTCTAGTATGCTGAGTGCCCCTTCTTTTACCTCTCAGTCCAGGCACATGCTGCCGCTTTTTTCTGAAATATGCTCCCCCAGCCCTGAACCTTGCTAAAACCTACTTCCAGATTTCAGCCCCACCAGGAAATCCTCCTTGTTCCCTTGTCTAAGGACCCAGATACCCTGCACAAACACATCATGCTTAATACCCTTGTGCAGTGATGTTAAATGTGTTTTTTTTCTGAAATACATTCTAAAACCAGATATAAATGGCAAAATATTTAAATATGAAAAATCCATTATACAGCTCTATAATGTCTTTATTTTTTTTTTCCTCCTCTTCTTTCCTCACCTCTGTCTTGGTCAGAGGTCAGTGAGCTGGGGGATGGGCAGACTGTTCTGCCTGCCTTTGGTCAATGAATGTCAGTGTATGCCTTGGGAATGTTCTCTACCAATGAGCACCTCCATCATGATCCTGATGTGTGTCTGGCAGGATAGATTGTTTCCACTGCCAAAGCTTTTCTTTCTGCCATGTATAATATGTGCCCTGGATTATAGCTCTGACTCTAGTCACCGAGGATAGACATGCAGGTGACAGTGCTGGATCTGAAAATTGAAGGAAGAGTATCACACTGGAGGCTAGCATTTGGCAGTGGCTCGAGTTCATGGTGGGGCAGACAATGGACAAAGAAGAGGTGCTGTGGGAAGATGGGAAGGCCTCTGACACTATGACATCACTATAAAAGCTTGGGAGAATTGCCCAAGAGCAGCTTCAGAGCAGTCACAGAACAAATTAGGGATACGTGGCAAGTCAGAACATAGGAAATTTGAAGACTGCTTGCAGTGTACAATGACTGCCACAAACCCAAATGAACTAAGGTATAAGGAGACCTATTATGGTGGTGATGTAGTTACCACTTCCATTCCAGAATGGATGCAAGTATGCTTCTATAATGACACCACAGCATGCACATAATTGACTCTTGATTACTCTTTTCCTTCTTTCCTCCACTGGACCGTAAGCTCTGTGTGGGCATAGCTCTTGCCCTCACAGAATGAGCGAATGCTACAGTGTGCCATCCGTTTCCCCGTTCAGGATGCACTTGTTCATTCCCTGGCAGGTGGGTGTGTTCCCACTAATGGCTCACAGCTAAGGTCTTCCTGGGCCTTGACCTGGGTGGAAGGAATTGCCTTGTATAAGATCATGCCCTTGCTCTGTGACCGGCCAGAATCTAATGAGTTATAGATTGTGATGTTTGAGAGGTTTACAAAGGTCACCTCCCTTGCCTCAATTTGAGACACCCTTAAGGACCTCCAGCTCTAGAGCCCCCATATAATTGACTGAGATCATTGGCAACTTCATTCCTGTTCAAAATTTCTCTGTCCAACCAAACTTCTTATACTTTTTGGCAGAGTTGTTCCTGAGAGTGCTCCTGATAAACTTCCCTATCTCTGAGTCTGTTTCTCAACAAATCAGAGACATTCCCCATTGTGGGACCTTTTTCTAGCCCTGCAGGGTTAGCAGGTAGTTAGCACCTCTGACAAGATATCAGTTTAAGGTTCTTCAGTGACTTGATCAAGTTGACCAGGAGCCAAAGCAGTGAACAGAAAAAAGAGCTATTTCAAAGGGCTTTTAGTTTAAATGAGAATGAGTAAAAATAAACACAAATAGTAAGTTCTCATTAAATGTTGGCATGCTTTTTCTAAAGGATTAGGGCCAGCACTGCAAAGTTGGAAGGTGATTTACAGAGACGTCTGCATGATTTTCAATACCCTGTGATGAAATGGGGTAGGGGGCAATTGTTACACCCTTACCCGAGCTCAAAGATTAATCTTCTTCATCCCTGCTGACTTGGTCTATCTCTCTTTCAATAGCCTAACCTTCATAGAAAGAACTCTTTACAATCATATTTGATGTAAGGAGACATTAGCGTATAAATTACATACTCCCCAAAGACCCTTATTTCCATGTACTGGAATACATTTTTGTTAGAAAACATTTTGACCACACACTGAGCTGATTATCAGTGTAATTGTGCTGTAATCACATCTGAGGAAACTACCCAGCAAATCAACTCTGACTGTCCGCCTACTCACAGGGAAGAGAATCAAACCTGTCAAATCAGAATATAGGAACAGGTGGCCTCATTCACAAAGGAGGATGCACCTTCTATCACACAGCTCTTTCTGTTAATAAATAGAGTGAATATATGGGTCAAGAGGCATCCACCTAATATATGCAGAAAATGTTTGCAAATTGATAGCAAATGGCCTGGTGGAAGCAAATGGCCTGGTCATTTTTCTCAGAAGTTTCGGTATAGGTGGTTTATGAGATGTTTATTTTTTGACATTCTGGATAAAATTGATAGCAAATGGCCTGGTGGAAGCAAATGGCCTGGTCATTTTTCTCAGAAATTTTGGTATAGGTGGTTTATGAGATGTTTATTTTTTGACATTCTGGATATAACAAAAAGAAATTAGGCTATAAGGAATTAAAGGCAAATTCTTATTATTTACTTAATTTTAATCTTGTAAATTCTAGAGATCTGAATTTGAGTCTCAGCATGCTGTGGAATCCTAGAAAAACTTGTGAATTAGTCAGGGTAGGCTGGGCTATGCTATAGTAACAAACAGGGCCCTCAAATCTCTAGGGGTTTATAGTAATTCACACAAAGTTCAAGTCCTTTTTACGTCAGTTCCCTTCAAGTTTTGACTCAGGGATAGAGGTGGTTATACCTTTCCAGTCACTGGACCAGTAGAAGAGGGTACAGAATGCACTTATCCTCATTCTTTTAAGCTTTGACCCTACAGGGACACATGTTTCTTCTACTCACAGCCCATTGGCCAAAACTCATCCCTTGGCTTAGTCTAATGCAAGGAGGCTGGGAAATGTTGGGAAACAAAGAGATATTAGGGGAATGATAAAAGCCTCTGTTGTAAGGAGGTCTGACTTTCTACATCTTCAAATGAATTAATTAATTGAAAAATGTGTATATTAAAGAAATAGTATATGACTTTTAGATTTAGTCGCTGTGCTGGGCATGTAATGAGCAAGATACACACTGTCCCTCCCTCCAGTGCATTTCTGTTTGGCAGGGATGTCAGATGTACAAATAATTAATGGCAATAGGATTCAAGCGTGCCACAGCAGAGGAAATTGAGGGCTCAGTGGTAGTTCATGGCTCCAAGTACCAGATCTGGATCAAGGACAACTTCTTTTGGAGGAAGCGTTATATTTGTTGAAATCTGAGGGATGACTAAAGTTAACCAGGAGGGGAAAATATTTAGAATCAGAGAGCTTGCCATCGTGAAGGCCAGAGAAATAAGACAACATCTCCTTCTCTACAAGAGGGCTGGGAGGTTTCCTTGAGAGGATACATATTAATGGTTATGTAGACAGAAATTTGAGTACAGTTTCTATTACTAGGCATAGTCATCTATATGGACATAGAAGAAATTGCAGAGTTAAGAGTCAAACCCCCTGGCTGGTGAGCCCAAGTTCTTATTTTCAAAGCAACACTGCCTGCCTAGAAAGGAAGTTTGGAATGCAGTTATGTATGGCACTATTATAGGGATAGCCATTAATGTGATTTGACTTACTCAGGTATAGAAGAGTACATAATATGTGCCTTCTGATAATTCATTTTTAGTAATAGATTGTCACATTTGACTATGTAAGAAGTAGGTTGAAATTAATGTGCAGGGCACTGAAATTAAATCTGTAAGACCAGTGATACATTTGGTCTTTTTGTCCATAACTGAGCCAGGGACAGGGGAGTGTTTTCTTTAGAGTTAGTGGGGCATGTCTCCTAGATTCAGAAATCATGCCCAGATCCAGCCACCGTACACCTGCCAATTGATAAGTGAGATAAGCATCTCTCCTGTTCCCCATCCCCACTCCAAGCTTAGGACTCCCAGGGAAGTTACTAGTGAAGGATGGAAAGAAGCAGGAAGTGTGAAGGAGTAGGCAAAGAAAAATCTGTTGTTTCAAGGAGAAATTAGGTCTGTCCATTTTCCACTCTTCCCAATTTGTTTTGCTCCATTGTTATGTGGGGACTAAAATATTCATTTCATGAAAAAAATTGTCAAACTTTAGTGCTTTGAGATAATTGATGCTTTTCATCAGCTCACCAAATTGAGAGAATGAGGTCTGCCATCAGGCAATCTCAGCTGAGAACTCTTTTATAACATTGGCGCAAGGAGCCTCCTTGGAGATGCTGGTAAACAGCCCAGTGATTGTGAGGCATTGGAGAAAGCACACTCGCAGAACCTGACAGTGAACAAAGGGCTTTTGCGGCCAGGAAACGCACTCATGGGGGACTTGTCGGTCCCAGGCTCTGCCTATGATTGGAAATGCAATCACTTGGCTGTGTTTTGCTGTGTCCAGTAAGGGGCCGTCGGCGGCAACGCTCCACTAACTAGAAATCTCTTCTGCAATCAAATTAGAAACAGCCACAGCATCCTCATGATGGGTGCCGGTTATCACAGAGACGTTTTATTGCAGAAATGCTTTTTAAACATTAATTATGCTGCACATAATATGACCCAGATAAAATATAGCCATATTATAACTTGTCTGTGGCTTTAGGGTATGCTGTTTAAGCCTTGGCAAGGGCATAAGGGAAGAAGTAGGGCCAAACCTTTTGTTCTGGGTTTTCTTTCATGGGGCATTTTAAGTCTGCATTTCAAAGGCAGCCTCAAAAGGGCTTGGGTTCTGATTGCTCACCCCAAATTAGTCTTGTCCTTCTCCCACATTTCTGTGTCTCCATTCATAAAGGCCCTCAGGTTATTGGGGGGCTCTGAGATTGACAGGGGACCCATTCTTTAATGACCTACTTATGCCAGACACAATTATCCTCTGCTTTAGTGCTGACATGTGTTCTGACTGGTGGCTGCCTACAGCTTGCTGGTTGTTGTTAAATATTGTAAATAGCAGCCCCGAAGGTGGTCATCATGTTCATTTTTCAGATGCAAAAACTGAAGATGAGAGAATGTATGTGACTTGGCCCATATCTCACCATTATAAGGGGGAAAGTCGCTTTCATGATTTTCCCACAGAGCTTTCAAACTTTTATCTAAAGTGGTGACAATTTTTCTTTAGGTGCAATGTTATGTGAATGTTCAAGGAGATAACATAAAATAAAAGGAGTTTCCCTGGATGAAGGCAGGGACCCACAGAGCCCTGCACACAGCACCCTTCATCCTGCACTTTGGAAGCCCCCAAGAGGCTTGTCTGGACCTCACAGTGTGAAGATAGCCTTGCACTGCACCTTATTATATGGGCCTCAGGGCACCTTATTATATGGGCCTCGGGACACCTTATTACATGAGCCTCAGGACATCTTATTACATGGCCTCAGGACAAACAGAGTCCCCTCCTGTTTGTTGTTGGTCTGTGGAGCTCTCTGTGTCCAGCACATTCTTAAGTGAATGCCTGTAGCCCCCAATTCACAGCAGTCCCCATCTTCCTCTGGGAACTCGCCTTCTCCCTAAGGAAATGGAGACAAAAACGAAGTAAATAAGAAAAGTCTACATTAGATGGCCTAAGAGCTATAAACCAAAGCAAAATAGGATTGGGAGATTGACACCTATGGGACAGACAGAGGGACCATGTTCAGGAGGGTGACCAGGAAGGCCTTCCTGGAAAGAAGGCATTTGAGTGAAGGTGAGTCAACCATGAAGGTTTCTGAGGGAGGGCAGCTCTGGGCTGTGGAAAGAGCAGGTGGAAGTGCCAGTGTAATAACCACCCCCGGGAGAGAGTAGGCCTGGAGGCTTTGGGGAAGGAAAGCAGAGGGCTGAAGCCCAGAGAGACAGAATGAGAGATGAGGCCAGTGAGCAACAGGGACAGATCTGAAGGACCCTATAGACCATATTGCCTGGACTGAGATGGTAAATCACTAGAGGCTTGGAACCAGAAAGAGACATGATATGTGTTTCAGTTCATTTTGTGTTGCTATGAAGGAATACCTGAGGCTGGGTAATTTATAACAAGAAGAGGTTTATTTGCTCCTCTGTGGGCTGTGCAAGAAGCATGGTGCCAGTTTCTGCTTCTGGTGAGGACCTTCTGAGGCTGCTTTCAGGGCAGAAGGGAAGGGGAGCTGACCTGTGCACAGACCACACCACAGAGGGGAGAGGCAGACAGAAAGGGAGGCGGTGCCTGGCTCTTACAGGAACCTAATGCACCCCTCCCACAGCATTAATCTGTTCAGGTGGAATCTGTCCCCAGGACCCAAACACCTTCCCACAGGCCCCACCTCTAATATTGGAACAGGAGGGTTTGGGGGGGAAGCATCCAAGCTATAGCGGTGTGACTCACTTTGCAGGATCCCTCTGATGATGTGTTGACAACAGGCTGGCATAGATAGAGTCCTGGCAAAAATCAGATTTGCTTTGAAAAAGATGTTTTTGGGAAAATGGCCCCATATGTTAAAAATTTTTTGTTTCAGTGTCTCCATCGTCTTTGGTGCCTACTTCAATTTGAAACTGAGTGTGAGATTGATAGGAAAAATGAAAGCACATGTGTGCACACTCATGAGGGAGTGTAAGCGTGTATGTGGAATGTGATTATATGAGTGTATGCATAAGTATGAGAGTGTGAGTGCATGTGTGAATGTATGAGTGTGTGTGAGTGCTGTGTGCGTGAGTGAACATATGTGTGTGTGAGTGTATGAGTGGCTATGTGTGTGTATGTATGAGTGTGTATGTGAGTGCATGTGTGTGCGTATGTGAACATATGTTCGTGTGAGTGTATGAGTGGCTATGTGTGAATATGTATGAGTGAGTATGTGAGTGCATGTGTGTGCGTGTGTGAATGTATGAATGTGTGAATACAGTGTGTGGACATGAGTGAACTTATGTTCATGTGTGTGAGTATATGTGAGTGCCCGTGTGTGTGTGCGTGTGCATGTGCATGTTCAAATGTGTGTGCATGTATGTCTATGCATGTGTGTGATTATATGTGTGTATGTGTGATGTATGTGTACAAGTATGTAAGTGTGAGTGCATGTGCCTGTGTGAATGTATTTGTGTGTGAGTTTCTGAGATCCTGAGAATGTATGCATGTGTGGAATTGTCAGTGTATTTGTGTATGTATGTGAGAGTGTGCACGTGTATGTGTGTGTATAAGTGTGAGTGGGAAGTATTTGGGGAAGAAGGATGGGTAGACTTGTTGCCCAGGACGATCTGGACCAGATCCCATGGCAGGGACCCCCTGGTGGCAGCTCTAAGCCAATCGTGTGAGAGCTAACAGCAGGACTGTGAGGAGGAACCTCTGGAAATTGTGAGACAGCTGAGCTGAGTGGTCTAGAGCTGGCTGTGCTCCAGTTGGTGACTCCTGTCCCAGCATCCTCCTCCTCCTGACATCTTGTTCTTCAAGGTCAATTATCTGGTTCCTCCATGGTGACGGAGTCAGTCCAGGTCTCCCTTGGCACTGCAGACCACAGGTGAGCTCCCTTTTTCTTGCCATCTTGAACCGTGATGGAGGGTATTCCCGTCACCTCTACATCATGGTGGACTTTTGAAGCCCTTGACCACATCTTATTCATTGTGACAACTCCTAGGGCTCAGCCAGTACCTGAGCCTTGGAAGAAGCTCAGTGTTTACAAAATCAATGGGGGTCTTTTCGTTAGTTGTGTTCTCATCAGAAGAATGTCTTCATAGATACCATGACTGTGCCCACCAAATAGATTTTTCTCTAAAGATTTCTTAATGACCATTCACTAACCAGTGGATCAGATCAGTTTTCCTGGTCCGTGTGATTGGGTTGTAAATTTAGATGGTAGAAGGAGCATTACTGATTTATGGTCCAGTAATTGCTCTTTTTTAATAGCAACATGGGCACCGAGCTGAGTGGCAGTGAAACAGCTAAGGGTCATTGCTTAGGCCTGGTCTGAGCCTTGGATGATAGTGTCTGATCCATGAGGAAACTGTCTAATTTCCTCAGGACCGAAGAGACACTGTGGGGGAACTAAATAAATGTACCTAAAGAGGAAGGGCAAAAATTGCATTTCCTTATTATAGATCTAGGAGAGGAAACATAATAACAATGGGGAATTGTGGTGATCAAACAGCTTTGGTCATCTCAGGCCCTAATTCTGGGTAAACTCTCACCCATCCTTTCAGAGTGGCATCTTGGGCTCCCGTGGGGATCATTTGGGCTGTGGATTTCTGCACTGCCTATTTGCTGCCTTGGGAGCTGTTAGAAAGAGGGATGTTCTGTGTAGATGACACAGCACAGAGAATGGTCCCCATGCGCCTCACAGTGGAATATGAAGCACTGGAGGAATTGGATTAACAAGATTGAAGGCTGGAGGAGAAATTGGGTCACATGCCCCCTCTCGGGGAAGTGGGAAATTGTGCTGTCTGGCTTGGGCACAATGCGTATGCCAGGGAGGGCAGGGGAAGGGAAGAGCCTGAGATGGAAGGAAACAGGGCATTGTGAACCATCCACATAAGACTGTACTTGGAAATAAGTCCTTTGAAGAGATGGTTAATATAAAACAAGGTCATATGGGTGGCCCTGATCCAACATAACTGGTGCCCTTTCAAGGTGAGGAGATTAGAACATAGATATGTACATAGGGAAGAGCCTGGGAGACACAGTAGAAGGCAGCCATCTGCAAGCCGAGAAGAGAGGCTTCAAGAAACGAGCCCTGGGCTCGGTGCCTGTGGCTCAACAGGCTAAGGCGCCAGCCACGTACACCTGAGCTGGTGGGTTCCAATCCAGCCTGGGCCCAGCAAACAACAATGATGGCTGCAACCAAAAAATGGCTGGGCCTTGTGGCAAGTGCCTGTAGTCCCAGCTACTTGGGAGGCGGAGGCAGGAGACTCGCTTGAGCCAGGAATTGGTGGTTGCTGTGAGCTGTGATGCCACGGCACTCTATCTAGGGTGACAGCTTGAGGCTCTGTCTCAAAAAAAAAAAAAAAGAAAAAAAGAAACAAGCCCTGCAGCACCTTGATCTTGGATGTCTAGCCTCCCAAATTGTGGGAAAACACATTTGTCTGTTCAGCCACCCTGTCTTTGTCACGGCAGCCTGGGCAAACTAATACACCACCTAAGGGATCTTGGACAAGCCACGTCATCTCTCTAGGCCCCAATTTCTCCATCTGTAAAGTGAATATGACATTTCTATCTCACAGGGTTCTAGAGAGACATGCATAAAATAGTGCACATGAACGTTCCCTGCAAATGGCAAGTGCTGAACAATAATTGCTAGGGGTTACCATTTTCCTTGGAATTGCATCATTCATTCCATAAATATGATTGAGCACCTATCATGTGGCAGAAATTGTTCTAGGGCATGAGGTTATTGCTTCAAAAAATAAAGATAAAAATATCTCTGTCCTCCTGAAACTTTGCATTCCAGGAGATACTGCAGAGTAGGGAGAAGTGTTGACAAGCAGCAAACAAGATCAGTAAAATACATGGTATTAAGGAAAAGATAAGTGAAAAGTAAAAAGTAAACATAGGGAGGGGAATGGGAGTGCTGGATGTCAGTGTGGCATGAACAAACATTTTAAAAAGTGTAGTCAGAGAGGCCTTCCTCTAAGGGGATATTTGAGCACAGACAGGAAGTAGATGATGGAGGGAGTCAGGTGGACATCTGGGAGAAAAATGTTCTGTGAAAAGGGAACAGCATGTGCCAAGGTCCTAAGGCCTCAACTGGAAAAGTTTATGTTGGTCATAACCCATGAAATTCAATGACCAGGAGAATATTAGACATTCCAGAAGTCATGTGATTGTGTCCTTCCTTTATTATATATGTTTACTGACACGGTCAAGGATGGTGCTGATCATATACCTACAAGTGAATGGCTGGTTTGGGGAGACTATTTTTTGGTTTGTTGGGAAGGGGACTCAAAGGCAGGGTAGAACTAACTCAGCAGGTCTCTGAGGTGGTTTAGTAGGTCTCCTCAAGGGCACCCATAACATGTATAATCATTGGCAAATATGAGCATCCCTCAGTCCAGAAAAGCAGCGAGAGGCCTGAGTGACCTGGGGAGCTGATGACAGAGATGGGGTGCCCACCCTAAAAGAAACAGCCTGGGTTAGGTATAAGCTTGGTGAGAGGATGCTGACCCAACTGGGCCCTCTCAAGGAAACTGTAGCCACGTGCAGATGGAGGCAAAGAAAATTGTAAATTATAGACAAGGAGGAAGTAAGAGAAAATAGAAATTGCCCCCAAGTAACTCCATAAAAGGTAGATGGCGGGAAGAGTAAATGATTATGTTTAGTGAAGAATGAATAAGCCTCTACCGTGGTATACTTCCTCTAGCTATTTTTTCCTTACGTGTCTTAGATTTTTTTTTTTTAAAACTTTTGATTCCACATTTTTATATCCTGATTTTTTTATCTTAACAATAAAACAAGCATTTCTTTTTGTTATATAACTTCAAAAATTCTGCAGCATTATATTTCATTACAGGAATGCATTAGAATTTATTACAGTCCTTTTCCAATATTTGCATTCTATAATTGCTCCTCTTATTATAAATAAGAATGTATTGAACATCCTTGTGCATACAGTTTTCTTTTTCTTTTCTTTTTTTTTTTTAATTTCCTCTCTGTACATTCTTAGGATTATTTTCCTAGAATCAATTTCCAGAGATAGAATAGATTTACTTTAGTGAAGGCTACCATTTCTTCAAGGCTGTCAAAATCAATGTGAATCATCTTTATTTCATTTTCTATTGGGCTGCTTATTCCACTTGGTTTTGTTTCCCCTATAAATTGGAAACACATTCTTTCTATGTATTTCCTAAGATGCTGCTAACCATCTTGCACGGGATGGGTTCAAGGATATGATTTACTCCAGTTTGAAAGTTCTTTATGTCTGAAATTTCCATTTCTATAAATTGTAGTGCTATCGTATTTGATGCAAATTTAAAATTTCGTCCAATTATTTTTCTTGACGCTTGAGGATGACCGTTGATGTCTACAGCATGCGGCGTATGTTTTCCTAGTAGTGAGACTTTCTAAGCTTGATGTATTTAAAGAGAGATTTAAAAAAGCATTTAGCACTGGTATCAGATTTATTTCATTTTAATTGTTTTATGTGAGTTGAATTGGTATGAGTAGATTTGTGACGTTCTGTGCAAAATTCATTCCTTTTTTAGCAGGGCACATTTTACAAAATAATCTTGAAATGGCTAGACATCCTTATCTTTTTTAATGGTTTTTAACTCCTATTAGCTATAATGGGATTTCCACAAATATATTACTACATTTTGTTGAAAGATACCATAACCTCACCTGACCCTCCCCCAAGCATGTGGGGGTGGGATTTTGACACACACACAGACACACATACACACACACATTCCATTTTTCTCTTCTCAATGGAGCACAATTTTAAACCTCCATAGAAGAGCAGGAGCATATTTACTAGACAACGATGTCATTCTGATTTCTGAAGGCTGACAATGTGCTTCCATCAGTGCATTAGCCTGCTTGGGAAGAACAATTTTTTTTAAAAGCTCCCAATAAATGACACAAATAAACCACTGAGGTGCCAGAGGCCTGTTCTGACTCCACTGAATTTTATGTCCCTGTGAGACATTGTTGTCTGAGGACAATGATAAACATTTCAGACCATCCATGGAAGCCACTGGGGGAATTTCTTCTTTCTCTCTAATAGCCCCTGAAGCCCATATGGCTAATAGTGTGTATAATGATCCAGTTTCCCAGCCTCTGAGAGGAGAGGAGGGGTTGCTTTTCTGTGGGGAGGGAAGCCTTCGGAAGGTTTGTGGGGCAGTAATGAAGTCAGGTCCTCTGTAAGGAGGGCACACAAACCCTATAATGGGGGCAGCTGGGGAGAAAGGGTGAGGAGATGCGGTCACAAGGCAAGCTGCCTAGCTAGGTGCTCAAAATGGGAGCCCAAGGCAGAATGAGGAGTGGGGTTTTACCACAGTATCACAGCCAGAGAACGGAGGAGCACCCAGAGGAAGCATCACAGCCAGAGAATGGAGGAGCACCCAGAGGAGCATCACTGACAGAGAACAGAGGAGCACCCAGAGGAGCATCACTGACAGAGAACGGAGGAGCACCCAGAGGAGCATCAGAGTCAGAGAATGGAGGGGCACCCAGAGGAGCATCACTGACAGAGAATGGAGGGGCACCCAGAGGAGCAGCTAAGAATGGAATGCCTACAGATTGATGAACAGCTATGACAAATTGGTTCTAGGTCTTATAGTGGAAGAGGCAGAAGTCATCAGGGCCATAATTACACCTCCAGTTATGGTACAAATTCTGAGCTGTCTAACCCCTCTGAAACAGAATCTGAGCATAAAG
>CAUYON010176144.1:0-21110 GCA_963573935.1 Arctocebus calabarensis
AGCAGAGAGAGGAAGAATGAGGGAGGGGTGGGGAAAGGAAGAGCAGAGAGAGGGAAGGAGTGAGGGGGGTGGGGTCTTGGGGTCTTGGTGTGTGCCACACCTTTTGGGGGCAAAACACGATTGTAAGAGGGACTTTTCCCAATAAATGCGACCAGTGTAACATGGTTTCTTGTACCCTCAATGAATCCCCAACAACAACAAAAAAAATTATATACCCTTAGAAACCTTTTAATTCTATTCCAAAGTGTACATGTATACAAGTTAAGTATCCCTTACCTGAAATGCTTGGGAACATAATGTTTCAAACTTTGGATGGCTTTGGACTTTGGAGTATTTACATATAAATAATGAGATATCTTGGCAGTGGGGCCCAAGTTTAAACATGAAGGACATTATGCTACATATATACCTTATAGGAGTAGCCTGAAGATAATTTTATACAATATTTTGAAATAATTTTGTGCATGAAACAAAGTTAGTGTTAAGTACTTACATAGGGGAATTTTCCACTTAGGACATTATGTCAGTGCTCAAAAAGTTTCAGATTTTGGAGCATTCCAAATTTTGGAGTTTTGGAATAAGGATTCTCAGCTTGTCCTCTGAATAAATTTTTGCTTGTGTCAGTTCTTAATAGCTTTTTATGTAATAGTAAAAGTTACTTTTAAGAAAAGAAAAATGAAATTGATACATAAATTATGGTTTAGACTCACCTTGGAATATTAGAGAGCTGTGAAAAATACATGAATTATATCTACTTAATTATATCAATATGGGTGAATCACTAAAACAAGTCATAGACTATATGTATTATGATTCTATTCATATAAATATGTGCTGTGTTTCAGAGTTTTAAAATATATAATATAAACATTTTCATACTAAAAATGATTATTAGTATTTCCAAGGTGGGGGATATCTCTTTCTCTCTGAGCCTAGGAGTTGATTTTTTTGAGGGGGAGACTCGTGACTCTCTCCAGAATACACCTTACTAATCTTTTCTTACTCCCTTACCCTACCACAAAATGGAATAGTGAGAGGTTTTCCAAATAGATGAGAGGAAAGAAAGAGTTGGATACAAATCACTCATGTTCAAATTCTCTAAGAGCTGACTAACCTCTTCTCTGTAAATTTCCTCTGTGTCTGGCATGCTGGCTGGCAGTCAATTAGATCTCAAGTCTAACCTCCCACTGGCTAAACATTAGCAAGATGCAGGCTCCCTGCATCTCTCAGGACTGTTGTTCATAAAACTGGGTTAATAGTCACCACCTGGTCTCCCTAGTGTACTGTTTCCAGCTTAACTAATAAATTTAAAATCAAATGAAAGCTTTGCCTACAAAATGCTTTTGCCAGGCACTAGACAAAATAATCAAAAAGATGGGAATGTGTCTACCACTTTCATTTTTTAAATTACAAATAACCTTTTTTGTTGGTTTTTGTAATTACCCAATTATGGATGGTCATAGTGAAGAAGCTGAAGGTTCAGTATGACCAGTTATCCAAATCCTGAGGTACTCACCAGTTAGCATTTGACATGTGTCATTCCACTCATCTCCGATGGACATATATTCATATACCTGCACATTTAAACAAAAAGTCATTCATTTTAAACACAATTTTAATTGATTTTTTGAAACTTATGATTATTGTGGATTTATCTCTTTGTCCTTAATTCTCCTTTTGCAGCTACTCTATTTTAATTATTCTCTTATTATATGACATTGGCTATTTCTGACATTTTTCATTCATGTGGTGAAATGATTTTAGTTTTACTAAAATCTTTGTGCACACATTGCTATTTCCTTTGAACAGATTCCTAAAGGTAAAATTTCTTTCCTTTAAGTCTGTAAGGTCTGATAATTAAGTTCTCAAACTCATTCTAGAAAAAGTGCTACCTACCTCATTCTAAACACCATTATGTTCACCAAATATTCCCCTTAGAAAGCTATGTACTGATGTCAACATCTAGTCCACCCTTCAAAGCACTTTTGGAACACTTTTTCTGAAATGACCATCAGAGCTATCATCATATTATTCTTGATGGCCTGAATGTCATCTTTTCAATATTTCCTTTATCTTCAGGTAAAGCAAAAAGTCACTGGGGGCCAGGTCAAGTGAGTCAGGAAGGTGTTCCAATGCAGTTATTAGTTTACTGACTAAAAATATTCTCATAGACAGTGCTGTGTGAGCTGGTACATTGCTGTGATGCAAGATCCAGGAGTTGTTGGCAAAAACTTCAGGTTATTTTCATCTAGCCTTTTCACAGTCTTTTCATCACTTCCAAATAGTAAAATTGGTTAACTATTTGTCTAGTTGGTATAAATTCATTATGAACAATCCCTCTGACATCAAAAAGGTTACCAACATCATTTTGACTTTTGCTTTGGACTGATGGGACTTTTTTGGTCATGAACAATTGGCTGACACTTTGTCTCAGAGTCATTTTAATATACCTATATTTCTCCATCAGTAATTACACAGCTCAAAACATCTTATTGCCCCTCTCAAAGGTCTTGACAAACTTCAACTCTCTTTTTCTTTTGTTCATTGGTGAGCTCCTTCAGGACCATTTTTGCACACACCTTCTCATGCCAAGATTTTCGGTTAAGATTTTTTTACCTGTTTCTCTATCACTGTTTACTTGGTCTGCTATTCTTCTCACAATGAGCTGACAATTTTGATGAATAGTGTGATAAAGTTTTACAATATTTTCATCAATTCTGTTTGTTACTGGCCACCCTGACCTCTCTTCATCAGTGACATTTTCTCTTCCCTCAGAAAAACATTTAATCCATTTGTATACTGCCATTTACTTCATGACATTATGCCCATAAACTTGGACTAACATATCCCTGATATTACTTCCACTCTTGCCAAGTTTAACAAGAAATGTAATATTTGTTCATAGCTCTGACATTATCATGATAGCCCACAAAAATACACAACAAGAAGAATGAATGTCACTCAGCAAGATACCTCCACATGTCTACACAAACACACCTATGAGACACTGATATACCAAGGTTATGAAATCTTACTGAATTATTTGTAAAGTCCTGCCAAGCAGAGCACATGGTGGCAAGTTTGTGAACTTAATTGTCAGGTCTCATATGTATACCTATTCTCAGGTGGTTCAAAGTCCTCTTAAATGAGATAATACATGAAAAGCACCTAACACGCTTATAACACAATAGTTACGAAAGATATTCTGCCTGGCTTAATGACTGTGAACAACTTCAAATATGGATGAGGAAATGAACTCAGAAATGTTTAGTAACCTGTCTCACATTGCACAGTCCAAAAGATCAGAGGGAAGGGCATCTTCCCTATGAGTCCCAGAGGCACCCCCAAACTCTCTACAGGCCTGGCATCTAGAGATGTTTCTACAGAGCTGCAGACAGACTTTTTGTGTGCAGGCTCCCAATCTGAAAACTGTACCCTATTTTTATCTTGTTTACTTACATATGTATTTATTGTTTATTGAAAAAAAGAGGTTGAACCAGTGATCATGGCTTCTTCAGGGTTTGGGAAATGGATGCAATTCGTGCTAGAGAATAAAGATCCAACAAATCCAATTCTTTTTAGATGGCTACATGTAATCATGTAAAATTTCCCAGCGCAAATCAAGCCTTGAGTATCGATCTCTCTTTCTAGGGCACGTGAGTGGAAACTCCCCTCAGCTGCTTGTCGAGCTGTAACTCAAGCCACAGGTCTCGGTTAGTCTCATCATTCACAAATACCCAGAGAACATCCATGGAACCTGTTGCTGAAATATGAAAACATCACAAAGCCCCTAAAAACACCAAAACCTATCAAGTGCTGTCTTGCAATCTGAAAATGTGCCTGGAAAATGTAGATAAGCAAGCTACTTCTTGAATTCCTGTTGCCTGGTCAAATGCCTGGAGCAGAATGGCATCTTCTCCATTTGACATTGGAATGAGGCTGCTGCTTCTATAATGCAGCCTTGCCATCCAAACGTTAGCTAAGAAACAGTGTCCAAAAAGCTGAAATAATAGATGATAGTGATATGCTTACTGTTCCTGAAACCTGCACCTCATTCACTGATTCAATCATTCAAATGTGCTTGTTGCAAACACCTGTCCCATCACTGCATGCTAGAGAAGTGGAGATTAACCAGAATCCACACAACCCTCGAGGAGCTCACAGTCTAGTGGGAAAACACAGTAAATTAATACAAAATGCACTTTACACTGAAAAGAGCTTTGTAGAAGACATCAAGAAAATGCAGAAAAATGGGCATTCCATGAAGGCTCCAAACAGAACAGGGCTCTTCAAGAGTAGGCATTAACATCTAAGTAGGAGTTTGTGCCCTAAAGGTGAGAAGGACTGACCTTCTCAGCAGAATACACAAAAGGAAAGCAGTACAGCCCCAGGTAGGATTTATGAGAGGGAGCACTGTAAGGTGACAGTGGAAAAGCAGGTTAGAAATTGGTTGTATGGAGTCTTGAATGTTGGAACAAGAAGTCCAGCTCTCTCTTAAAGAATGGTTAGGATGGAATTAAAGGGAACAATAATATTGTCTGGGAATAATATAGTGCTCAAAGAGAGGAGGCTGGAAGCAAGGAGAGCAGTAGGGAATCTATTGTAATAATCTAATAGTCTGAGCAGAAAATGGTGAGAACAGGACTATATGGAAGCAGAGGGAACTAAGAAGGGAGGAGGGGCCATGATTTCCAAATTATCCTAATAAGACATGGCGACTGGATTGGGCCGGTGGGAGTAAGGTGGGAACATGGTGAAAAGGGAAGATGACTCAGCAGTTCTCAATGGCCCCACACCATGGTGTCAAATGTCCTGCCTGGGGTGATGTGGTTCTAAGCACCTGCTCAGGAGGTGGCATGCCCAGTCAGGGTGGGTGTATCTGTGTCCCCTTTTCTGTGGTTTTCTCTCTCCCAGGCAGTTCCCCACTGTCTCCCATAACTGGATGTTTAAATGAGTTGAAGCTGGTAAAGTACAATCAGGGAATAGCTTTGATTTTTTTTCTCTCACCCAACCTCAGGCAACCTTCTCAGCTGTTTTCTTTTCCTCAGTCACTTTGGGTATTTGTCCAGTTTTCGAGTATTCTCACCTTCCATACCATCTAAATTAAGCTCCAATATTTTGTCCAATTCACAGCCTCTCTTTCTACCTCTTGACCTAATCCAGGACTCTCTCTACCAGTAGTAGAATTTTTGGGTGTTCCAGGGTCCAGATGGGGAGAAAAGGGACAATGGGAACAGAGGTGAAGTTCCATTTAGTTACCTTGCTTTTTGGAGGTCTCTCATGGTGAGACTGAAGTCACGTCCCTGCCCTGCTCTTTGACCTAAGGAATCATTTTGATGCCACATGCTATATGATTCTAGACTGAGTGTTGCCCCAAATAGCCGTAAATTAACCTAACAATGCCATAAGCTAGACATCTTAACTCAATTCCTATAGTTTATCAATGTAGAGAACAATCGCTAATCAATGTCATTGTAAGCCAATGATAATTCCTGACAAATGATTTTTGTAATTTCCCCTCTCCTCATTTATTCATTTTCTTTATAAACTGGAGCCTCTTCATTGGTTCCTGGAGTTCTTCCCTATTTTCCCTGGGCTGCACTCCTCAACCTTATCCCAAATAAACCTCTTTATTAATTTTGCTTCAGTTTCCTTTCTTAGGTCCACACTCTCAAGGAGTAGCTACCTGGGGCCTTCTCTGTGCCATTCTCTAACTTGAGTGATGTGCACCCAGGGATCTCTCTGCACCCCAAGTTTCCTCCCCTGGGAGCTTTGTATTACCTATTTCTGCTGGACTGTTAGACTGGCAAGCAGATTTACTGCAGAGTCTTTTTATGAAATCTCTGTACTGGCTGCCTGAGGTTTCCATGAGGACAATGGGAACCCACATTCCTTAGCACCAACCAACAGTGGCGTCGCAGCCTCCTTGAACTGCTTCTTCTCTTCTTGTTCCTTGTGAGAGCCTCCTGCCTGGAAACTCATCCAGGTGGGGCCTCCAATGACACAAGTCATTCAGGTGTCCCTTCAGCTTTCTCTTAAGCAACTGCTTGGTCTTGGAATATTCTGCAATTGGGCAAAAGCCCAGTGGAGATGAGGTGTCTCACTACTTTCATCTTGCTGTCCTCTTCATTTAAACCCAAAGAATCTTCCTTATTGAATCTCTACTTTTTTATATATATAGTTGCTGAAAATAAGACTTGTGGTCACTGTGGCATGATATCTCGTGCCTCTCTTTAGAATGTGGGAGACTTAGCAGCCATCTTGCTAAGCCCTGAAGTTTTAGCTGAAATTGTGAGTCAAGATTTAAAAAAAGAAATCTCATTTAACTTTCAGTCACGCTTCTCTATCTCTTTCTCTTTGGAGCCAACAACTTTCCTTTACCACCTAACATTCCTTCTGGCTCTCAAATGGGAGCATTCTGGCTTCTTCAGAGCCAATGGTTATGGGTCCCTCACATCTCCCACACTGAAAACCATCATCATCTCATCAAAGGCTCCCTGGTTTAGCATGCTTGCATACACAATGTCCAATTTGGGTGAGAGAGGGAGATGTGGTGTCTCGTGCACTATTAATCAAAGCATCCATCAGAGAATGAACCAGAAAGTTTATTTTAACACTAAATGTTTATTAAACATTAAATGTACAACCTGCCCCTGGTCAGTCTCTCTTTCACATTCCTACTCTCAGATGGTCACCATCTTACATACACAGCAGAAGTGTAGCTTAACACAAAGAATATAGCTTCATCATCATCCCTACTTGAAACAGAACAAAAAACATGTCTGCTGATAGGAGAATCTGGGTACAGCATAGTGAGGAGATATAAATGAGGACATGTGTCTGTGCCCTCAAGGACTACCTCCTACCAGGTAACTATGAGTATGTGATATTTCTTGTTTCTGTTCTTCTTTTTTTTTTTTTTTGGAGACAGAGTTTTTCTTTGTTGCCCTCAGTTAATGGCTGTGACATCATAGCTCATAGCAACCTCAAACTTTTGGGCTCAAGTGATTCTCTTGCCTCAGCCTCCCAAATAGCTGAGACTACAGGCACCAGACACAATGCCTGGCTATTTTTAGAAACGGAGTGTTGCTCTTGCTCAGGCTGGCCTTAAATGCCAGAGCTCAGGCAATCCACCTGCCAGAGCCTCCCAGAGTGCTAGGATTACAGGCGTGAGCCACCACACCCAGCAGTTATGTGATATTTTGAAATATGAATCTGTATGATATTTCCTCCTTCATTTATTCTCTTTCTTTCCCTTATTCAGGCAAGTCATCAGCTGTATGATGACTCACTGGCAGAAAACAAAAAGATGTACAAGATTCTCTAGCTATTGTGTTCAAAATATGGGGCTTAACAGGTCCAGGAGACTTTTATAGAAAAGCTAAGAGGGAGGGCACTTGGTAGAACATAACAGAGCTCTTGACCAAAGCTGGGGCATTAGGACTTCCCAATCCTCATACTAGGAAAGAACGTTCCCTGGCTTGGGAGAAGAGAAAGAAAATTCTATGGATCGCGGCCAAGGGCCTTGAGCATTTCTTCTTAGATATAACAGCAGCAAGATTCCAGAGAAATGGCCAAAAGGAACCAGAGAGCCTCATAAAATATTTCTTGTACAAGTATGAGACAAAAGTAGTGAGAGGCCATCAGGCCTAAGGGAACCTGGACACAGAAATGAAGGATCATTGCTGATCAGACTGGCTTCTCTGTCTCCCACCCTGTCACCTGCTCCAACCTTCCCACCTTAAGATCCTTGACACTGCATAGACATCTGTGTAGGATCAACAAAAACAGGCTACAGTTAAATTTCCTTCCAGTCAGAATGGAGGCTTAGAGTTAGAAATGAAATTACATTATAAAAAAATAAAAATCTGGGCTTTTGCACTGAGATTTCTACCTACCATGCATTCCTTCTCTGGGCCTCAAATCCCATAGAGAATATGATAGTAGGTATTTTGCAGAAGATGAAGCTCCAAAGCCACTAGCAAGAACCACAGCTTGAACGGGGGAAAGTGAGGAAGAAATGGGCTGGCACGCTTATCTTCCACATTGCTGTGCTAGCACCTTCTACATGAGGCTGGAGCTGCCACCTCAAATTAGTTGAGTAGTTGCTCTAAATGGCACTTAAACTTCTACAGAGGAAACTAAATTTAGTTCCTCCCCATAAACACAGTTGTCTGGTTGATGGGAGCAGGAACGAGCATGAGAACTTGTTTTCAGAACTGTTTGAATAATATATGTCAAGGCAGTAACACAGAAGCTCTAAAAAGGCAGAGCTTTGCAGAGGGAAAGTTTTCACCTTAAATTTCAGAGAAAAATCAACTACAAGATGATGTAATAGTAGGAAAAGAGAAAGGGATTATTCCAGTTCAGTATTTCTGCCTAAAGGTAGTGAAAAGCAGAAGAAAAAGTAACCAGGAAAACAGGGAAGAGGTTCTTGAGGTCTGAATTCAACTTTTATCTGAGAGGCCCTGCAGCAGCAAGGCCTTTTAGCATGAAAGGCATGCTAATGATGCCTCTCATGCTAAATGCACAGATGAGTTAATAAATAAATGCACAGATGAGTTAGAAAGCCCCTTTGCTTTTAAGGGTCTTGTGGTTGATGCAGGGAAGGAAAGAGAGAATTCTGGTTTGGTGCTATGATGTGTGTACTAGAAGGGACTGTAGAAACTCAGAGCAGAGGGTGACAGTGATTGCCTAAAGGCTCAGAGAAGTTATGTCAACAAAGTGGCACTTGAGCTTGCTTTGGAAAGTTGAGCAGTGGTTTGAGCTAGCTTGCCTGAGAAAGGCAGAAAGGAATTCTCTACTGGAAGGAAGGAGTTTTGGAGATATGAAAGAGTTTGGAGTTAAGTAAGAGAGCACCTTTTGTATATTGGGTGCACTAAAAATGGGGGAAGAAGTGCCAGGAGATGGAGGGAAGAGAAAGACAAGCCCCCACCATGAAGGTACCATTCTGGGACCACCACAAAGCTGAAGATGTATAATTCTACATTGCTCCGATCTAAAGCTAAAGCCTTGTCCCAGCAGTGACAGTGCCAGTGGTTTTCTTAAAGACCTGAGAAAAACATGTGCATGGCTTGATACTACTGAGAAAGAACTGTAAAATCAAAATTTATAATAATGACACGGAAGATAAATTTTTCTTTTCTTCACTAAATTAAAGTGAAGTGCAGGTATGTCTTAATTAATCATTTCATTCTTCCATGTGCCTAGCAATGGTGACTCACCAGAGGACTAAAGAAACCTGGTTCCTGCTTTCATCTTATCTCTAGTACAGTAAGGAGAGACACAGACCACCACACAAAGCTAATCACTGCATACATGATATTTACTATGTTAAATTATTTTAAATTGCACATGAACTTTATGTCCACTCTGCAAATTAAAGGCATAAATGAAGACAGGGACACTCTGAAAGAATAGATGAGACATGTCAGCAAAGAGATGGGAACTCTAAGAAAGAATCAAAAGGAAATGCTAGAAATCAAAAATACCTTAACAGAAAGAAAGAATGCCTTTGAAGGGCTCTTCCTAGACACCTATCCCCACCCCCAGCGGGGCATAGATCAACAGACATTTCCCAAACTGAAGTACAAATGGAAAAATAAAAATAAAAACAAGTATGCCAGGACATCCAAGACTGTGTGACAATTCCAGATGTTGTAGAGAGTGCATAACTGGAACACAAAGAAGAAAGATAGACTAGAGCAGAGGAATTATTTAAAATTATAATGGATGATAATTTTTTAAATTAATGGAAGACACCAAACCATAGAGAATACAAAGTGTGTGTGTGTGTATAGAAAAATCAGGCATGTCATATTTATCCTGCAGAAAACCAAAGATGATGAAAATCTTGAAAGAAGCTAGAAGGAGAGGGTGAATAAACACTTTACCTATTGATATAATAGCTATAGTAGACTCTTCTTCAGAAAAATATTCAAGCAAGAAGAGAACAAAGTGAAGTATGCAAAGTGTTGAAAGTAAAAAAAAAAAAAGATCAATCCAGGAATGTATAACCAATGGACTTATCCATCAGAGAATGGAAAATATATAAACTTTTCAAGACACACACAATTAGCAGCTGACTGGCCCCGCACAGGTTGTGATTAGGAGCTCTGCAGGGACAAGGAAAGTGATGAGTGGAGGAAACGTAGGACCACGCAAAGGATGAGTTTGGAGAAATAAGTAAATAAAGGTAAAATAAAATCATTGTTTATTTCTTTTATTCTTAATTGACCTAAAAGATAAATTTCGGATAATAGTAACAATGTCTTAGGTGATTACAGCATAAGTGAGATGAATGACAGCAATGTCATGATGGATGAGAGGGAGGAATTGGAAATAATTTGTTGTAAAGTACCTCCACTGGCCATGAAGCAGAATAGTGTTGTCTGAATCTAGATTTAGACTCATAGAAAGTTGTATTAAGGACTCTGGGGCAGCCACTAAGAAAATATTTAAAAAGAGTTTGGTCAACATGATAAGAAATAACATCAAAAGCTATTATAGAAAATCTTAAATTGACACTAGAGAAGACAAGAAAAAAAATGCAATGAATAGAAATAGCCACGAATATGGTGCATATTAACCCAATATATTAAGTGTGTATGAACTAAAAATATCAATTAAGTGACAGAAATTGTCAAAGTGGATAAAAAAATTGCTCAACTATGCAATTCATAAGGGCCTCATTTTAAATATAAATATTCATACAAGTTAAAAGTAATGTAGATATATGACACTAGATGTTATCAAAGGAAACTTACTTACCCACATTAATTTAAGACAAACTGAACTTCAGGACAAAGAAAATTATTAGGAAGAAGAGATAAATTATAATACAAAATGATAAAGGGGTTAGTTCTTCAAAAAGACATAATAATCCTAAATGTATTTGCACCTAACACAGAGCATCTAAACATCTGAAGCAAAAGCTGAAAGAACTATAAGTCAAAGAATAAATAGAAAAATCTACTATTACATTTGGAGATTTTTTTCTATGTTTAGGTCAAGAGGCAAAAAATCAGTAAGAACATAGTTTGACAGTCAACTTGACCTAATTGACATTTATAGAATCCTCCACTGGACAAAAGCAGAATACTCATTCTATTCAAATTTATGCAGAGCATTTGCTAACAGAGACCAGACTTGGGGTAATGTTACTTTTAAACAAATTTAGAAGAATAGAAACTATACAAAAAATGTGCTCACATTAGAATGGAATGAAACTACAAATGAATAATAGAAAGATACCTGGTGAGTCCTCAAAAATTAAGAGAGTAAAAAGAATATTTCTAAAAAACACAGAGGTCAAAGAAGTCTCAAGAAAAATTAAATAGTAGAACAAAATAAAAATGATCATATAACTTATCAAATTTGTGGGATTTACTAAAAGCAGTTCTTGTATGGAAATTTATAGCACTAAAATTATACATTAGAAAATAAGAAAGGTTAAAAGTCAATAACTTAAACTTAGGAAACTAGAAAAGAAAAGCAATTTAAACATAGAGTAAGGAGAAGGAAAGAAAAAGATAATTCAGATATGCTGACCCCTGTGATTTCCCTAAATGTGGAAAATATGACTGCATGATTTATGGGTACATATGTTAAGAACTGTGTACAAATTAAAATGTCTGTACTGATACTCAACACAATCAATAAAATCTCAATTACAAAAGAAAAAAAAGAAATTAATAAATTTGAAAACAGGACAACAAAAGAAAACCTAAATCTGATTCTATATAAAGATCAGTAAACTTGAAATTCCTGTAGGCAGGCTAACTGAGAGAGAAGTTACAGGTTACCAATGTCAAAAATGAAAGAGGCATTATCACTAATGATCCACGGACATTGTAGAGATAATAAAAAGTGCTATTAAAACTCTTATAGCCACAAATTTTGTAACTGATGAAGTAAACCAATGATGAAATGGATAACATTGATGAATTAACTTTGGCTCAGGCTGTTCTCAGTGAGCTCAGGCAATCCTACCTGGGCCTCCCAGAGTGCTAGGATTACCAAGCATGAGCCGCTGTACCTGGCCTTCACTGGCGAATTCTAAAAATCATTTAAGAAGGCAGCAATACCAATGCTTTATAATCTCTTCCAGGAAATAGTGGGGAACACTTAATAGCTCATTCTATGATCCAGTCTTATTCTAATAGCAAAATCAGATGTTGTCATCTTAAGAAAAACTATAGACAACTCTTACGAGCACAGATGTAAAAATCTTCAACAAAATACTAGCAAACCAGATTCAATAGGATGAAAAAAGAATTAGATACCACAACCTCATGAAATTTACTCCAGGTATGCAAGAGTAGTTCAACATTCAAAAATTAACACTTGCTGGATGTGGAAATGGCTCATCCATAGTGGCAGGTAGGAGGCCGAGGCAAAAGGATCACTTGAGCTCAGGAGTTTGAGGTTGCTGTGAGCTATGATGACACCATTGCACATTGTACTCTATACCAGGCAATACAGCAAGACTCTGCCTCAAAAAAACAAAAAGAAAGATAAGAAAAGAAACAAAGAGAGAGAGAGAGAAAGAAAGAAAAGAGAGAGAGAGAAAGAAAGAAAGAAAGAAAGAAAGAAAGAAAGAAAGAAAGAAAGAAAGAAAGAAAGAAAGAAAGAAAGAAAGAAAGAAAGAAAAAAGAAGGAAGGAAAGAGAAAGAAGGAAATAATCTACCACCTCAATGGGCCAAAGAATTTACAAAAGCCAAATAAATACTCAGAAAAAAAATAAGAATAGAGGGAAATATCCCCAACTTGATAACATACATCTATAAAAACTTATTGTAAATATCATATTTAACCATGAGAGGTTGGACACTTTCCTCTTAAGACTACAAACAAGATATAAATATTCTCTCTCACAACTTCTATTCAACATCTAACTGGAAGTCCTATCTAGTGCAATATAAAAAGAAAATCAAAGCTACAGAAATTGGAAAAGAACTAAAAGTGTCTTTATTTAGAGATGAAGTTATTGTCTAAGTAGAATATCCTGCTGGGAGGCGCCTGTGGCTCAGTGAGTGGGGCACTCTCCCCATATGCTGAGGGTGGTGGGTTCAAACCTCATCCCGACCAAACTACAACAACAACAACAACAAATAGCTGGGCTTTGTGGGGGGCGCCTGTAGTCCCAGCTACTCGGGAGGCTGAGGCAAGAGAATCGCCTAAGCCCAAGAGCTGGAGGTTGCTGTGAGCTGTGAAGCCATGGAAGAAAATCCTGTTGAATCAATAAAAATTTCTTGTAACTAATAAGAGACTATAGCAATTTCACAAGATATAAAGTTAATAATGCAAAAATCAGTTGTTTTCCTGCATTTCAGCAAAGAGCAATGAAATTTAAAAATTATACATATTACAATAGTACCAAAAAAAGAAGAGATAGTTATAAATGTAATATGCAGAAAACCACAGAATTCTGATAAATGAAATCAAATATTCCATATTCATAGATTGGAAGACTCACTATTATTAAGATCTCAATCCTTTCCAGCTTGATCTATAGATTCGACACAATCTCAGTAAAAATCTCAGCAAAGTATTTTATAGATATTGACGCAAATGACCTGGAATAGCCAAAACAATTCTGAAGAAGATAGACCAAGTCGGAGGGCTCATACTACCTGATTTCAAGACTTACTATTAATCTACAGAAATAAAGACAATTTGGGTTTCACAAAAGAATAGACACATAGCTAAATGTTACAGAATAGAGAGCCCAGAAAAAGACCTGTACAAACGTTGAAAATTGATCTTTGACAAAAGAGAGAAAGCAATTCAATGAATAAAGGATAATCTATTCCACAGGAACAACTGGGTGTTTATATGCAAAATAAATTACCTTATACATAAATATTATACCTTTCAGAATTCAAAATGGAGCTAAATGTAAAATGCAAACGCTAACAAAGGATTACAGACAGAGAGAGAAGGAGGGAGGGGGTGAGGGAAAGAAAACAAAAAAAGAAAAGAAAATAGTGACTAATTTTCACATAAATTGGATTCAATTTTAACCAAAGTATATTATAATTTTTAATTTAATTTTTAATATTGCTTCCTCATTTATAAGTGAAATATGTTTGTAATTTCCCTTTAAAACAATATACTTTCTCCAATTTTACTATCAGGAATATCCAGATTGAGTAGAATGATTTTGAAATACTTCTTTTTCTATTGTCTATAAGATTTGGCATGATCTGTTTTTTGAAATGTTTTACTTTTATTTATAAATACTAGTTGTCTATTTTTTGAGACTTTGGGGAAAAAAAATAAGAAGTTAACTGATGACTCCATACTGAGTCTCAGAGTCAAAGCATTCTATAATAGGCATACTCTTATTTGACAATGTGAATGTACTTTCTTTGCATTATTATTAATATTGCTTAATATTTTGATGCAGTAATCATCTGATTTCTTTTCTGAATGTATTTATCTTCTTCATTCTTTACGAGGTTTTTGTTTCTAGTCCTTAAACATTTTAAGCCTTTTTAATTCTGTGAAGGCAAAAAGTGGAAACCTAATATATACATGTATATATAAAAATAAATAAATAATCTGAGGAATGTCTAGAGGCTTTGCCCATTTTTTAATTGGGTTCTTTGTCTTTTATTATTGAGTTATGTGAGTTCTTTTTTTAGTTTCAAAAGACTAATGGGGTACAGATGTTTGCTTGAGTTCTTTATTATGTTGCGGATACAAGTTCTTCCTTGGATATATGAGTTGCAAATATTAATATTTCCTCCCATTCTGTGACTTCTCTTTTTTTTTTTTTTTTTTTTTTGAGACAGAGTCTCAAGCTGTCGCCCTGGGTAGAGTGCCATGGCATCATACTTCATAGCAACCTCCAACTTTTGGGCTCAAGCAATCCTCTTGCCTCAGTTTTTCTATTTTTAGTAGAGACAAGGTTTCACTTTTTGCTCAGGCTAGTCTCAAACTTGTGAACTCAAGCAATCCACCTCCCTTGGCCTCCCAGATTACTTGGTTTACAGGCATGAGTCACCGTGCCCAGTCCTGTGAGTTGACTTTTCTTTCTTTTCTTTTCTTTTCCTTTTTTTTTTTTTTTTTTTTTTTTTTTGAGAAAGAGCCTCAAGCTATCACCCTCGGTATAGTGCCATGGCATCACACCTCACAGCAACCTCAAACTCCTGAGCTTAAGCAATTCTCTTGCCTCAGCCTCCCAAGTAGCTGGGACTAGAGGTGTCTGCCATAACACCCAGCTACTTTTTGGTTGTAGTTGTCATTATTTGGCAGGCCTAGGCCAGATTCGAACCAGCCAGCTCTGGTGTATGTGGCTGGCACCTTAGCTGTTTGAGATATAGGCACCACCTTTTCTTTTTTTCTTTTCTTTCCTTTTCCTTTTCTTTTCTTTTCTTTCCTCCATAGAGTGCCGTGGTGTCACAGCTCACAGCAACCTCAAACTTTTGGGCTCAAGCATCTCTTGCCTCAGCCTCCTAAGTAACTGGGAATACAGGTGCCCGCCACAATGCCTGGCTATTTTTAGAGACAAGAGTCTTGCTCTGGCTTAGGCTGGTCTTGAACTCCTGAGTTCAGGCAAAACACCCACCTCAGCTTCCCAGAGTGCTAGGATTATATGCGTGAGCCACTGCACACAGCCATCTTTTCACTTTCTTCATGGTGTCTTTTGAATCACAGAGGATTTTTTTTTATTAAGTCATATACACATAGATCATGAATACATTTATGCATATGTGGGGTACAATGTGTTGATTTTTATACAAGATGATGTGCTTACATCAAACCAATCAACTTAGCTTTTGCCTAATTTACTTGATTATTGTGTTAAGACATTTATTCTACACTTGCCAAATTTGACTTATACCCTTGCAATATGCTCCATAGGTGTGGTCCGGTCGTTTATCCTCCCTCTATCAAACCTCCGCCCTCCCCTCCCTTCCCACTCCATTTCTCTCCTTTATCCTGGGCTATAGTTGTGTTCTATCTTTCATAAAAATGTGAGTAAACATAAGTTGGTTTTATAGAAGTACTGAGTACATTGGATACTTTTTCCTGGCCCCATTTACCAGAGGTGGCGGATTCAAACCTGCCCCTAGCCAAAAAAAAAAAAAAAAAAAAGATATCACAGAGGTTTTTGATGATGTACTATTTATCTGTTTTTCCTTTTGTAGCTTTTGCTTTTAGTATGATATCTGGGAAATCTTGTCCTAATCTAAGGTCACAAATATTTCTTCTAAGAATTTTATTTTATGGTTTTAGTTATAAAGCTACCATTTAGTTCTGAGATCTATTTTGAGTTAATTTTTGTGTGTGGTGTGAGATAGAGGTCATTATCTTATTTTAATAATTAGTTTTTGTTGATTATAGAAGTAATACGTGCTTATTTTAGAAAACCTAGATGAAGCAGAAAAGTATGAAGAGGAAAAAAATCTGTCAGGTACATTGAATGATTGCCAGACTATTTGCCAAAGTGCCTATGCCATAGTGGTGTATAGTGTATCTCAGCAGTATATTGTTAACATTTTTAAATAGCTTCCCAGTCTTTTTAAAAATTTATATAGTTGGATGCTGATTTCAAGCCTATACTCACTCTGGGAGGCTGAAGTTGAAGGATCACTTGAGTCCAAGAATTTGAAACAAGCCTCAGCCACATAGTAAGACCCTTTTCTCTATAAAAAATTTTAGCTGGTCATGGTGGCATGGACCTGTATGCTGCTTAGGAGGCTGGGACAGCAGTATTACTTGAGTCCAGGAGTTCGAGGTTGTAGTGAGCTACGATTATGCCCCTTTAGTCCAGCCCAGGCAATAGAATAAGACCCTATCTCAAAAAAAAAAATGTATACATATTTGTGTTTTGGTATATACTTTTAAATGTTAATATATTATATACATTTTTAAGTAGACTGCTGAAAGTATGAGTTATCAGAGTGAACACAACCCAATCGAGAAATTGATTACACTAGTACTCCAGAAGCCCCTTCCCAGGCCCCTTCTTCCTCTCCCATGTGTATAGTTTTGTTTGTTTTTTTTCTTTCTCATCTTATTTTTATTAAGCACTACCCATATAACATATTGCATGCTACATAAGACACTGTATAACCTTTTAGTAGGGGTATATGACCATTACTGAGTTATTTTTTCATCCATCAGGAATATGCTTCCTTAATCAATGTTCTCCAAATCCTTTCACACATAGTAGCGATTAACTCCAGAGATGCGCCTATCTCTTTCCATCAAGTGCCACTGTTGTACATAATGGTCAACTCTTTTTTCCTTGCCACCATTGGTGAACTTGTTGATGTACTTGGTCGCCACTCCAGGGATGACCAAGCAAATGCCCATGGCGGCAAGTCCAGGGAGAATCTCAAACCACATCTCAACACGGTTACCGCGGCCAATATTCCACTCGCAGACCGATTAAAGGTGCTGTGTATAGTTTTTTATCCTGCTTTTTTTGTTTTTGGTTTTGTTTTATTGGGTTTTTTGTTTTTTTTTTTTTGTGGAGACAGAGTCTCACTCTATCGCACTTGGTGAAGTGCTGTGGAGTCACAGCTCACAGCAACCTCCAGCTCTTGGGCTCAAGCAATTCTCTTGCCTCAGCCTCCCAAGTAGCTGGGACTACAAGCGCCCGCCATAGCGCCCAGCTAATTTTTGATGCAGTTCGGCTGCGGCCGGGTTTGAACCCGCAGCCCTCGGTATATGGGGTTGGCGCCCTACTTGCTGAGCCACAGGCGCCAGTTTATTATAGCATGGACATTTTCTCATGTCACTAAAACTTCAAAACTTCTTTTTCATAGCTGCAGTCTTGCATTGTGTAATGATACTATCACTGACTTAACCATTTCCCGATGGTATATCCCCATATTCCGCCTTTAGTTTTCCTAGAAGCGTTGTGTGGCATTGTTTCTAGGGATCTGAGAGTAAGGTTCTTTTGTTTGGGTGTACATGAAGACCTGTCTGAATAAGCTCCCTGTCTGTGTCTAGCCCTGTGATTGCTGCACAATTTTCAGACAATCTGATTCGGCCCTTCCTCATCCATGTCATGTCTGTTCCTGCTCTTGTGACTCATCTCAGCACAGTGACCCCTGAGGTAAGTGGGCTGTGTGAGCTCCCCCCAAAACACCAGTTCTATTTTTGCTTTTCTTTTTTAGAAATTAGAAAGTAACATGAGCCAGGCACAGTGGCTCACACCTATAATCCTAGCACGCTGGGAGGCCAAGGCAAGTGGGTTGCTTGAGCTCAGTAGTTTGAGACAAGCCTCAGTGAGAGCAAAACCCCAACTCTACTAAAAAAAAAAAAAAAAGATGTAGCTGGGTGTTGTGACAGGCTCCTGTAGTCCCAGCTACTCAGGAGGCTGAGGCAAGAGGATTGCTTGAGTCTAGGTGTTTGAGGTTACTGTGACCTGTGATATTACCAAGACACTCTACCCAGAGCTGCAGAGTGAGACTCAAGCTCAAAAAAAAAATTAGAAAGTAAAATGTTTTCTCTACTTATTCCTACCCCTTCTCATTTTTCTTTTGAACAAATAGTTATTATAGACACTCACGTTAGTAGCCCCAAGAAGCAGGTTCCCATCTTTGTCCATCGTCTTGGCAACTGGTAGCATGTTCTGCATGAGTAGGGGGTCATCTGCAGCTGATCAAGTTTACCCCCTAGTGGGAAACTTTTCAATCAGTTTCTGCTTTAACTGTCTCAATTGTTTGCAGCGCCTCACTGTTTTAGAATCTCATGATATTCTTCGTAAATTCATCATATTTTTAAGACATGAAGACCAGTGCCGTGATGTATGTGAAAGTTTAGAAGGATGCCATACGCTTTGTCTAATGGGTGAGTATCCGTGGCTGAAATTTAATTGTGTCCTGGCCACCAGGGAAAGCCCCAGTGTTTTCCTTTTCACTCTTCTAGATTGTGAGTTGTTTTTAGTAACAGCTGGAAGTGCTTACATTTTAAAGAAGTATTCAAAGAGTTAAAATAAACCTTTGAATTAACAAATCACATGGAAGATATACCAGGCTGGCAAGCTAGTTAAGTGACTATAAATGACTTTTAGATTTCATCCCTTACCTTCATAGAAGCCAAAGAAAAACTGAAAAGGTAGTGAGTTGCCTGGATAATTCTCATGTCAAGGGAGACGGGAGGGAGTAGTGGAGTAGGGCATGGATCAGAGTAGAGACTGCTTCACCTGTTGTATGGAGTTTTTATTGTAGATGAAGAGAGAGCGGGTGCAATTGGAAACAGCAGAGGCACATAATTTTCATTATACTTTCCTATTAGGCATAATGAAAATTATGTGCAAATTCCAATTTGCCTAATAGGAAGAAATGTATTTCACATAGAGCTTCTTGAGACTAAATTTTAAGAGTTTATGATAAGAGTCTTTACACAAGGGATATTAAATAACTTTGGTGAATATTAAATAGTGATTTCCCAGGACATTCGGATATCCTTCAAAACGTCATTTCTTATGTTGACTCTTAATTTTTAAATATCAATGTAATATTGAAGTATAATATTAACTAAATATCACATACCTCTATGTGCCTGACGTTTTACCTGTTACTTCATGCAGTCCTCACATGAGAGTGGAGATCGTTACTCTGATCTTATAGATGAGGAAGCAAATTGGAGAGGTGGGTGAGAACCACAGTGTAGCTTCTCTATGGCAGAACCAGGATTTGTAGTCAGATCAGCCTGTTTCTGTACCACATGGGCAGCCTCTGGCCCTGAAGGCGCCCCTCACGCAGAATTTCTTCCCACACATACAACATGGCTACCTGAGCATGTCTGTGTGGGCCCATCACACTTGGCCTTCTTTCCTTGTAGGTAACCTCTTACACCTGGGCTCCCTCAGCCCCAGAGTGTTAGAGGAGGAGACAGAAGGGTTTGTGAGTTTACTCACCCAGATGCTTTGTTACTGTCAAAAGTATGTGTCCCAGAAGAAATCCAACCTGACTCACTGGCATCCTGTCCTGGGCTGGTTCTCCCAATCTGTGGATTATGGGTAAGTCCCAGAGATAAGTCACTAACTGTCTTGCCTCTTCCTGCCTCTTTCTTCAACTTCTTCCCCCTTCTTCCTTCTTTCTTTCTTCCAACTTCTGTTGTTTTGTTTCTTACCACAGAAATAATTTGTTCATTGTGTAAAATACAGATAAGGCCAAAAGAGAATGAAAACCAGTCTATAATTCTCCTACCCAAGAGGAAGCTGAGTGAACATCCTTTTAGTCTTTTCATATCTAGACTATCTCATTTTTTACAAAATTGAAATTATATTTGTTCTTTTCATTAAATTGTAGACCTGTCTATTGATATTTTTTTCTTCTTTAGTATCAATTTTATTGATTGTATAGATTGCCTTTTTCATAGATGCTGAAAAAAGACAAATGAGTCAAAGGGAAAAAAGTTACCCCAGATCCTTTTTAAGAGGTGGCACTTAAATTAAGAAAATTGTGATTAAAAATAAAAACATGATGGCTCGGCCCCTGTGGCTCAACGGGCTAAGGTGCCAGCCACGTAAATCTGACCTGACGGGTTCGAATCCATCCCGGGCCCGCCAAACAACAATGACGACTGCAACCAAAAAATGGCCGGGCGTTGTGGCGGGCGCCTGTAGTCCCAGCTACTTGGGAGGCAGCGACAGGAGACTCGCTTGAGCCCAGGAATTGGAGGTTTCTGTGAGCTGTGATGTCACAGCACTCTATCCAGGGTGACAGCTTGAGGCTCTGTCTCAAAAATAATAAATAAAAAAATAAAAAAACATGAGAAGTGCTAGATTAGAAGAACAAAGTTCAAGCAAGGCAGCATCACAAATTTGAAATGTGTAGCTGAGGCTGAGATGATGTGGACTTCTGGACTTACAGCAGCTGTTATGCCCAGCTTTTCCTTTTTTTTTTGTTTTAGACAGAGCCTCAAGCTGTCACCCTGGGTAGAGTATCGTGGCATTACAGCTCACAGCAACCTCCAATTCCTGGGCTTAAGCGAGTCTCCTGCCTCGGCCTCCCAAGTAACTGGGACTGCAGGCGTCCGCCACAACGCCCGGCCATTTTTTTGTTTTTGGTTGCAGCCATCATTGTTGTTTGGCGGGCCCAGGCTGGATTCGAACCTGCCAGCTTTGAACTCGCCTGAGC
>CAUYON010176146.1:0-10696 GCA_963573935.1 Arctocebus calabarensis
GCCGGTTGCCTCGGCCAGTGGGGTTTTTGCGACAAGAGAATCGCTTAAGCCCAAAATTTTGTGGTTGCTGTGTGCTGTGATGCCACAGCACTCTACCCAGGGCGACAGCTTGTTAATCTGTCTAAAAAAAAAAAAAAAAAAAAAAAGGCTCAGCGCCTGTGGCTCAACGAGCTAAGGCACCAGCCACGTACACCTGAGCTGGCAGGTTCGAATCCAGCCTGGGCCCGCCAAACAACAATGACGGCTGTAACCAAAAAATAAAAAATAAAAATGGCCCGGCGTTGTGGCGGGCGCCTGTAGTCCCAGCTACTTGGGAGGCAGAGGCAGGAGACTCGCTTGAGCCCAGGAATTGGAGGTTACTGTGAGCTGTGATGTCACGGCACTCCATCCAGGGTGACAGCTTGAGGCTCTCTCTCAAAAAAAAAAAAAATCTCTTAAAATCCAATGGAAAATTGGAGAAATACAGAAAGATGGCTTAAATTGGAAAATATCCTCATATGCTGAAAAGAGCCATGACACTGTTCAACACAGAATAGCATGGGTGCTTACTTCTTGGCTCCCAAATCTTACCCTTGGATACGTGGGTTAGTGAAGACAAGGAGGAGCATAGCTCAGCAGAGCTGCCCTAACTCACCAGGCCCCTCAGAATACAGCCTCCTCCTCAGCAGTCGTGAGATTCCAGGAGGGACACTGTTAGCTCTGAGATCCTCACTATCACTCAGTGAGTCACTCAATAGGCCACACAGCTGGGGACCACTTTCTGTTAAGCTGCTAGGAGGATGGCCCAGGTCCTCCTCAAATGTGAGGAACTTACCGGAGGAGCTTCTGATCCCCAAGTGGGTCATGGCTGCCGGGAGGTTGCTCACGCTGCTCCCCACACTCATGCTCCCAAGGAGGTGGTCATTGGTGTCCAGTGAGGCTGGCAGGGGCACTGAGTAGTGGAGGTTCGTCAGATCTGGCAATGACCCTCCAGTATTCAGGGTCCCCAAAAAGGGTGAGAGGCCTATGTTTTGACCATTATGTGGAAAAGCACTGAAAGAAGAAAGATACATATTATTTTCTTTTTTAAAGGTATAATTAATTTTTTGTTTGTTTGTAAATGTGGGATCTCACTATATTGAACTCCTGGGCTCAAGTGATCCTCCTGCCTCAGCCTCCGGAAGTAGTAGGATGACAGCCTTAAGCTACCACGCCCAGCCTTGTATTACTTTCTTCAATGAATGCTGGTAGTAGGATGTGTCCGATATTGTTTCCTTATCATGTAAAATTACTGAATATGGGCTCTCAGGCTGAGTGTAGGCACCCTCTTGTTCTGAGAACAAGGGTCCAGAAGGGTGGGGACTGAAGCCCTGGGGCTTTTGGGATCCTTGAGTGTGGCCTTTGACTGAATCCAAATTTTATAGGACAAATTCTTTCAATAAAGTAATTCACAATTTTATTTATACTTTATAAAATGTGAGCACTACTTTATATACAGCTCCTTCTGCCAGATTTCCAAATTATCGTTTCTATCCAAAGAAAGTATCTCTGTGTAACAGCTATATTACAATATATATTTTTAAAATTATAGTCCTCATAAATTTTATTTTTATTTATTTATTTATTTATTTATTTATTATTTATTTATTTTTTGTTTGTTTTTTTAGAGACAGAGTCTCACTTTTTCGCCCTCGGTAGAGTGCTGTGGCGTCACACAGCTCACAGCAACCTCAAACTCCTGGACTTAGGCGATTCTCCTGCCTCAGCCTCCCCAGTAGCTAGGACTACAGGTGCCCACCACAACACCCGGCTATTTTTTTGTTGCAGTTCGGTCGGGGTTGGGTTTGAACCCGCCACCCTTGGTATATGGGGCTGGCACCTTACTGACTGAGCCACAGGCGCCACCCTATTTTATTTACTTTTTTTAATTTTAATTTTAATTAATTTATTTTTTTGAGACAGAGCCTCAAGCTGTCACCCTGGGTAGAGTGCTGTGACATCACAGCTCACAGCAACCTCCAATCCCTGGGCTCAAGTGAGCCTCCTGCCTCCGCCTCCCAAGTAGCTGGGACTACAGGTGCCTGCCACCATGCCCAGCTATTTTTTGGTTGCAGCCGTCATTGTTGATTGGTGGGCCCAGCCTGGATTCGAACCTGCCAGCTCAGGTGTACGTGGCTGGTGCCTTAGCCCACTGAGCCACAGGAGCTGAGCCATATTTTTTAATTAATTAATTAATTAATTAATTAATTTTTTTTTAGCCAGAGATCACGTGTAGTTTATTTATGGGGAGGCTCGGGAATAATGAGGCATTGAGAGCAGCATTTTTACCAAACTGGTGTAAAAATGAAACAGATAACAGACATACACAGAGCAGGGGCCCGGTGTGGTCTGCAGGGTTGGCCTACTTAATGGGGTATTTTTTTAATTTTTAAAGGATAGAGATTTATTTCTTATAGTTCTGAAGGCTGAGGAGCCCAAGATAGAGGGGCTTGAATCTGGTGAGGGTCTTTGTGCTTTGGCATTTGGTAGAAGGGAAGGAGAATGAAAGAACAGAGTGAGGTAGGGAGAATAAAAGGGAAGCGGGAAAGAGGGAGAAAGGAAGAGGAAGGAATGGCTCGGTGCCTGTGGCTCAACAGGCTAAGGCATCAGCCATATACACGTGAGCTGGCGGGTTCGAATCCAGCCACGGCCCGCCAAACAACGACAGCTGCAACCAAAAAATGGCCCGGCGTTGTGGCGGGCGCCTGTAGTCCCAGCTACTTGGGAGGCAGAGGCAAGAGACTTGCTTGAGCCCAGGAATTGGAAGTTGCTGTGAGGTGTGACGCCAGAGCACTCTACCCAGGGTGACAGTTTGAGGCTCTGTCTCAAAAAAAAAAAGGAAGAGGAAGGAAGGAAGGAAGAAGAGACCTAAATTCATTTTTGTAATCAGGAACTAACTCCTGAGATAATTCATTCCTATATTATGGCATTAATCCATTCATGAGGGCTCTATTTAATCACCTCTTAAAGGTCTTCTCAACCCTGTTGCACAGGAGATTAAGTTTCCAACACATGCACTGTGGGCCAGGTGAGGTGGCTCACACCTGTAATCCTAGCACTCTGGGAGGCCGAGGTGGGTGAATTGTTTGAGCTCATGAGTTTGAGACCAGCCTGAGTAAAAGCGAGACCCCGTCTCTATTGAAAACAGAAAAACTGAGGCAAGAAGATCGCTTGAGCCTGAGTTGAGGTTGCTGTTTGCTATGATGCCAAGGTACTCTACCAGGGCAACAGCTTGAGACTCTGTCTCAAAACAAACGGAAAACAAAACAACAACAAAACACACATACTGTGGGGGATACATTCATACCATACTAAACTCTATTCACAGTATTTCTATCTTTGAGTCAGATTTGGTATTTTGTGTCTTCCTCAGAATTTGTGCATTTCATTAAGTTATCTAATTTGCTGAGACTCAATTATTCACAGTATTTCTTTATAAGGGTTTTTATTTCTATAATGTTGGTAGTAAAATCTCCTTTTTACTTTAGCAATTTCTTGGTTTGTTATTTTGTTTATCTTTTCGAAGAAAAGATTTTGAGCCAGGTGTGGTGGTTCATACCTATAATCCTAGCACTCTGGGAGGCTGAGGCAGGTGCATTGCTTGAGTTCAGGAGTTTGAGACCAACCTGAGAAACAGTGAGACTCTCATCTCTAACAAAAATGGAAAAAAACTAGCCAGGTATTGTGGTAGGCACCTGTAGGTCCAGCTACTTAGGAGGCTGAGGCTGGAGGATTGCTTAAGCCCAAGAGTTTGTGGTTGATGTGAGTTATGATGCCACGGCACTCTACCAAGGATGACAGAGTTAAGACTCTATCTCAAAACAAAAGAAAACAAAACAAAAAAACCTTACTAATGGTGCTGATGATTATTCCTTATATTTGGATTGAAAATCTCTTTTTAAAATTCCTAAACCTGGCTCGGTGCCTGTAGCACAGGTGGTTACTGTGCCAGCCACATACACTGAGGATGGCGGGTTCAAACCTGGCCCTGGTCAGCTAACAACAATGACAACTGCAACAAAAAATAGCTGGGTGTTGTAGCTATAGTCTCAGCTACTTGGGAGGCGGAGGCAAGAGAATCGCGTAAGCCCTAGAGTTTGAGGTTGCTGTGAGCTGTGATGCCACCACTATCTACTGAGGGTGACATACTGAGACACTGTCTCAAAAAAAGAAAATAAATAAAAATAAATAAATAAATAAATAAATAAAATTCCTAAACCTAAGGATTAGAAATAAAATTAAGATCTTTTTTTCTAAATGGTCTGGTATTAGTACTTTGATCAGAGAAATTCAAAGTCTTTCATTTTGGAGGTATTTTTGGAATTCCAGTCTGTCTCTTAGACTTTGGTTCAAAAACCTTGGCTTGTCACATTAGAACAGGTTTGCCTTGGATACTGACAGAAGAACCCTGTCCTCTGGGACCTTCAGGGTGAGAGATACTGATACAGGCAGTGGAAGGAATAGGCAGATATCTTTTCCTCATCAGGAAAACTGCACATTTCTATGATTTGGCCTATGTCATAAGCATTAGAGTACAAAGCAGGAATGGAGGCCGCCAGCCTCTCCATCTGAGGATCCTACATTTGGAAATTACTTGTGGGACTCTCAGTGAAGGTAAAGAATCTGGTTTGGTGTCTTTGATGATAGCAGGAGTGGGGCAGGATGAGCCGACTGAGGACACCTCGTTCAGTACAACAGCAAACCACCGTCCAGGCCAGCCACTGGCATAGGGCCTTCAAGAGACTCAGTCAAAGCGGGGGACACAATCCGCACTATAACACACCAGCAGTGCAGCAACAGAGCCTCCTGTGTGTGGTGCACAGGGAGTGGCCAGTGGTGTGGAGTCGGCTTCCTGGAGGACATCTGAGCTGAGTCTAAAGATAAGGAACTCAGATGACCCAGGCAGGGAAAACATTTCAAGCAGACCACAGCATAGGCAGAGCAGGGAGGTGTGAAACGGCATTGTGCCCTGGAAGCCACGAAGAGACACACAGGATGAGAGTAGAGGAGGGTTGGGCAGTGAAAGCAGTTAGGCCCAGAGACAGAGGCCCAGGAATGACCTGTTGATGACCAGAAGCCAGCAGAAGGCAGAACGTGGGGGTGGGGGACTCAGTCTTTCTCAGTGCAATGTGGCTAACAGACGTGGGCAGTGGGGGCACCACAGGGTGTAAGGAGCAGAGCTGGGGGCAGCCAGTTGTGCTATGACGCTGCCCAGCAGTCAAACATGAGGTCATGAGAGCAGAGGAGGAGCAGGAAGCAACAGACTCTGCATACACTGAGGGAAGCACTTGAGAACGGCTCCTGGGTACCACCTGAGACGGGAACACTGAAGGTGCAGGAGCAGACTGGGAATGAAGGTGGGTGGGTGAGATATTGAACTTTAGACCTGTTGAGTTTTTGTCATTAAGAGCCTTGGCTCCTGTAGCTTAGTAGCTAGGGTGCTGGGCATATACACCAGGGATGGTGGGTTCGATCCCCGCCCAGGCCTGCCAAACAATAACAACTACAACAACAACAAAAAATAGCCAGGTGTTGTGGCGGGCACTTGTAGTCCCAGCTACTCAGGAGTCTGAGGCAAGAGAACTGCTTAAGCCCAAGAGTTTGAGGTTGCTGTGAGGGGGACATAGTGAGACAATGTCTCAAAAAAAAAGAAAAGAAAAGAAAGGACATATGAGCAGGGATGTCTCTCTTGGTGACTTGGAGGAGGCAACTGACATTCTCGGGGGCAGTTCGTTGGAAAGTGGGGGTCGGAGCCAGACCTGATGAGCAGCGGGTGCAAATAGTGGGCACAGGAGACACTGGGAACACTGGGAGTGGGTAGGCAGGGAGAAAGATTTGGTGAACATTCTTTCAGAGAGTGTGGCTGAAAATTCTGGAAATAAGATGGAAGGAAAAGTAGTGGAGAGAGGTCTCGGAGAGGACCAGGGAGAGGTAACTTGGTCCACCTTGAAGAGGAGGGACCCTGTGTCCGCAGGACTGGGCGGAGGATGATGGAGGGGACAAGCAGCAGCTGAGCATGTGCTCCAGGCAGCTTTTCTTTTCTCAGTGAAAGCATTACTGGGACAGCCATGCAGGCTTCGGGGGAAAGGGCAGCAGGAAAGGGTCTAACCGGATGGACGAGGGAGGATAAAAACCAAACATGAATCTTGCCTTTTAGATGCCTGGATGGATGGATCTGGCTATAGGTTAAAGGTGAAGGACTAGAAAAATAACACTCACACCCCGCAGCTGCTCACTGTGAGAGGTGGGGTTTCTGCCCAAGAGATCCGGGGAGCAATCAGGAGGGGGCAAAGGCAGAGCAGGAAGGGGGCATGGTAGCAAGCAGTGTCCAGTGGCACAGAGCAAGAATGGATAAATGTGACATGGGTTGTTAGTAGCATCCACATACCTCCCCTTCGAGTGAGAGAGATACAAGCTGTCCCTTTCCAATCACAGTTACTGCCACCTGGAGCGACCACTGGGTGTGAGGGGAGGCAGGTCACATGCTCCCTGGCTGACTCTCATCTCTCCGAGGCAGGCCCTGGTTCTTCCTCAGGCCCCTGCACCCACCGCTCCCTCGGGCTAGACCTGCCTTGCATCCCGCTCTGGACCCTGTCACCAGCACCTCTCAGAAAGGCCTCTTTGCTCTGCTTTCTTCTTCTTCACCGAATTGGCCAGCACGTGGCAGACACTACACACTTTGCTTACTTGTCCTTGCCTGTTTTGCCCTGCTACAGCGTCTGCTCCCTGACAATGGGGACGGGATCACTGTTCTACCTGGTGTTGAGAATTGGCACCTGCAGTCACTGGATGGAATTCTACCTCTAATGTAAGAGCAAGAAAACAACTTTCATTATCGAAGAAGCATCTGCTTTCAAACTCTCTGGGGCTGAAGTGTTGCACCCATTTCTGCAACACTGGCCTTTAAAGCCTGAAGATTTTCTAAGGTCACCCTCAGAACCCAAATTGGTTCTTGAGGAAAATCTCAACCTTGTCCACATGGGTCCCGCATCCCTGGGTGGGCAGGCCTTTTGTCTGGCCATGTGACCCAGCAGCTTCGTGACTTTCTGAAGAGAAGGCCAACCCTCTTGTCCCCTTGGCAGGCTGTTAGTTATGTGAGTTTATTTTTAACCAGTCAGAAAGAACATCTGGGCTCTAGACACCCAGCAGGGAGTGCCCTGAGTTATCAGAAGCTTTTTTGGCAACAGGGGAACAATATTTAAGGATTGCCTGAAGTAGATTTAGTTCATCCACAGACCCTCTGAAATAGGTGCTTGTGCTAAGCCAGATCATGCAAGGGTCCCATTTTCAAACCACACTGTTTTTGCCTTTGGAAGACTTTGATGTTTCTGAATTGGCTTTGGTTCATGAGAGACTGCGTGGAGAGACGCTGTGATAGACAGCCCAGCACAGCTGCCCTGCAGCTCTCTCAGAACACTGCGCATCATGTCCTGAGGGTCCTTTCTGTGATGACGCATAGCGGGGTCACTCCTGAAACTGCAGTGTGAGGGGCAGCCCTGCATCCCCAGCAGCATCTCTGAGCCGCCACTGTCTGCCCACCTGCCTCTGTGCCGCCCACTTTCCCCTCTCTGCTCCTCAGGCTTCGTTATGTTTCTCACCGCCTTGTTCTCCCTCACACTCAACTTTCTCATCAATTTTTTTTTTCCCTTCTGTGTGGTATAAATTTTTGCAAGCTGTCTCAAATCTCTTAGGGAATAAAACATACTATTGTAGTAGTATACTATTGCATACTAATTGTTTCATAGAAAAAATTTTTTTGGTTATTGTGATTGATTGAGTGATTGATTTATTGTTGGGGATTCATTGAGGGTACAAAGAATCAGGTTACAGTGATTGCATTTGTTAGGTAAAGTCCCTCTTATAATTGTGTCCCTCCCCCAAAGGGTGTGTCACACACTGTGACCCCACCTCCCTCCCTCCTTCCAGCAATAGAAACTTTTTTTTTTTTTTTTTTATAGAGACAGAGTTTCACTTTTTGCCCTCGGTAGAGTGCCGTGGCGTCACACTGCTCACAGCAACCTCCAAACTCCTGGGCTTAGGAGATTCTCTTGCCTCAGCCTCCCGAGTAGCTGGGACTACAGGTGCCCGCCACAACGCCCGGGTATTTTTCTGTTTTGGCAGTTTGGCCGAGGCCGGGTTTGAACCTGCCACCTTTGGTATATGGGGCCAGCACCCTACTCGATGAGCCACAGGCGCTGCCCCAATAGAAATTTTTATACTATGAATTTTCTTATTTTTTTCAATCTTCTACTTATGTATTTTTAAAATTGTAGTAAAATATTACATACTGTAAACTTATCAATTTAACCATTTTAAGTGCACAGTTCAGTGGCATTAAGTATGTTTATAGAAACTCTTTTTTGAGACAGAGTCTCACTTTGTTGCCCTTGGACTCACAGCTCACAGTGACCTCAGACTCCTGGGTTCAAGTAATTCTCTTGCCTCAGCCTCCCAAGTAGCTGGGACTACAGGTGCCCGCCACAACACCTGACTATTTTTAGAGGTGGGCTCTTGCTCTAGCTAAGGCTGGTCTCGAACTTGTGAGCTCAGGCAATCTGCCCATGTCAACCTCCCAGAGTGCTGGGATTACAGGTGTGAGTTACCATGTCTGGCCTTATAGAAACTCTCTTAGTGAACCTGTACATAACCTGGTTGCCAGATTGACTAATGCTTTCCTTTTTGTCTGCTGGCCAGGTCTGCCACAGGCTCAGGCTGGGCCCTTCCTGGCACCTGCACAGCCCTTGGACAAGGTATGCAGCTCTCATACACGCACACAGCACTTTCATTTGTCATTGTGGCTCTGTGACATGATTACCTTAAACATCTGAAATATGAATATCAAGAAAGAGCAGTTTTTATGAAAATGCACTTGGCTGGCAGGCGCAGTGGCTTCAACCTATAAGCTCAGGCAATCCACCTGCCTCAGCCTCCCAGAGTGGCTGAAGACCAGCCTAAGACAGAGTGAGACCTCATCTTTAAAAATAGCCAGGCATTGTGGCGGGTGCCTATAGTCCCAGCTACTTGGGAGGCTGAGGCAAGAGAATCACTTGAGCCCAAGAGTTTGAGGTTGCTGTGAGCTGTGACTCCATAGTATTCTTCCAAGGGCGACAAAACAAACAAACAAACAAAAAAAAAAAAACACTTGGCCTTCAATTTATACATACGAGTTACATTTTTCAAGTTCTGTGACAAAGCAGTAAGACTTTTCGGAGAAACTTCAGGACCTGAAACGCAGACAGAAAGAATTTCACTTACATGCCAACTCCAACATCACAGGATCGAGGGCGCCCGGACAGGGACTGAATCTGGGAAGAGACAACAACAGCTAGGCTTACACATGGTGAAGTGAAATTTAAGTTTTTGAAAGTGTCTTCACAAGGATCTTGGCATCTTGTCAGCATGTCTGAGAGCCAGCACGTGTAAACTCGCGGAGCAGCCACTTAAGTTTTCCTTTTCTTCTCTCTCTTTTTAAAATTTTTGGAGACAGGCTCTTGCTCTGTCACCAAGGCTGGAGTTCTGTGGAGTGATCACAGCTTACTATAGCCTTGAACCCTGGGCTCAAAGGATCCTATCACCTCAGCCTCTGGTAGTTGGTAGAACAGGCACAGGCCACCACAAACAGCTAATCTTTTTCAATTTTTTTTAGAGATGACGGTCTTGCTACATTTCCTAGGGTGGTCTCTAACTCCCGGCTCAAACAACTCTCCTACTTTAGTCTTCCAAGTAGTTGAAACTATAAGAATGAGCCACTATGCATGGCTCCATTTAAGTTTTATTTCGTGGTTTTTTTATTCCTCCTTTTTTTTAGACAGAGTTGCACTCTATTGCCCTGGGTAGAGCGCTTGGCATCATCACAGCTGACAGCAACATCAGTCTCTTGGGCTCAAGCAATCCTTCTGCCTCAGCCTCCTGAGTAGCTGGGACTACAGGTGTGTGCCCCAACACCTGGCTAGTTTTTCTATTTTTAGTAGAGATGATCTCCCTCTTGCTCAGGCTGGTCTCAAACGCCTAAGCTCAAGGGATACTCTCACCTCGGCCTCCCAGAGTGCTGGGAGTATAGGTGTGAGCCACTGTGCCTAATCAATATATAATTTCTTAATTTGAGAAATTATAATTTATCTTCTAGATAAATATTTCTTTCAGGGCGGTGCCTGTGGCTCAGCGAATAGGGCGCCGGCCCCATATACCGAAAGTGGCAGGTTCAAACCTGACCTTGGCTGAACTGCAAAAAACAAAAAACTAGCCAGGCATTGTGGTGGGCGCCTGTAGTCCCAGCTACTCTGGAGGCTGAGGGAAGAGAATCGCCTAAGCCCAGGAGTTGGAGGTTGCTGTGAGCTGTTTGACGCCACGGCACTCTACCGAGGGCCATAAAGACTCTGTCTCTACCAAAAAAAAAAAAAAAAAAAAAAATTCCTTCAAAAAGGCAAATATTTTACACCTACAACTTTATTTATGGCACCACAGCTCACAGCAACCTCCAATTCCTAGGCTCAAGTGATCCTCCTCCCTCAGCCTCCAGAGTAGCTGGGACTACAGGTGCCCTCCACAATGCCCAGCTATTTTTTTTGAGATGCTAAAAAAATAGCATCACTCTTGCTCAAGCTGTTCTTGAACTCCTGAGCGCAGGCAATCCACCTGCCTTGGCCTCCCACAGTACAAGGATTGTAGGCCACCAGGC
>CAUYON010176151.1:0-10697 GCA_963573935.1 Arctocebus calabarensis
TGGGCAGAGGAAGAGTAATTGGTGGGTCCACACTTACGGTGCATCTTAGAAGGGTACAGGTGAAACTTACTAAATGTAGAATATGTCTCCACACAATAATGAAGAAAATGCCATGAAAGCTATGTCAACCAGTTCAATGAATATATTTCCTTTTTTTTTTTTTTTTTTGGCAGTTTTGACTGGGACTGGGTTTGAACCCGCCACTTCAGCATATGGGGTCAGCGCCCTACTCTTTGAGCTACAGGCACTGCCCAATGAAACTATTTCTAATTGTATATAATAACCAGCATATTTGTACCCGATGATTGCATTTATGTACACAACTATGATTTAATAAAAAAATAAACTGGAAAAAAAAAGTCTTTTTCTTCTGTTTCCTTCTGGAGGCTTTTTGGAGATAATATTTTTCCTTCCTTTTTCAATTTCCTTGGCTTGTAGCTTCATTTCTTGGTGTGTAGCCTCCACCTATAAAGTCTACCATCTCAAATCATGCTACTGTTATTTCTCTTCCCCGGCTTTGATTGTCTTGCTTGAACTTCTCATAAGAATTTACCAAGACAATCCAGGATAATCTCTGTATCTCAAGATCCTAACTTAAATCAAATCTATAAAATTCCCTTTTTTTATGTTAGGTGATGTTCACAGATCCCAGGTATTAGAAAGCAAACAATTTTGACTGTAGCTTTCTTTTGTTTTTCTTTCTTTCTTTTCTTTTATTTATTTATTTATTTATTTATTTATTTTTTTATTTTTTTTATTTTTTATTTTTTTTGCAGTTTTTGGCCAGGGGTGGGTTCGAACCCACCACTTATCGTATGTGGGGCTGGCGCCCTACTCTTTGAGCCCCAGGTGCCGCCCATTTGTTTTTCTTTTTTATTTCAGGTTAATGTGAGGGTACAAACAACTAGGTTACAATGTTTGCTTTTGTTAGGTAGTCCCTCTTGTGGTTGTGTCCCACACCCAAGAGGTGTGCCATATACCCTTACAGTTTGCCCATTAAGCAAGAGCAGACCATCCCTCACCCCTTTCCCGCATCCCCCCAACTTGAATTGAATTGAAATTTTTTCTTATGTTGGCATTAGATTGTCTACTAGCTTCATATTAGTGTTGAATACATTGGATACTTGCTTTCCCATTACTATGATACTTTACTGAGCAGAAACTCCATCCTGGTTAATACAAAGTTGTAAAATCTCCATCTTTTTATGGCTGAATAGTATTCCACAATATACATATGCCATAGTTTGTTAATCCATTCCTGGGTTAAGGAGGATTTAGACTGTTTCCATATCTTAGCAATTGAGCTTTGACAAACAATCTAGTACAAATGTCCTTATGATAAAATGAGTTTTTCTACTATGTAGATGCCTAGTAATGGACTTGCAGGATCAAATGGGAGCTCTAATTTGAGTTCTTTCAGGATCCTCCATACTTCCTTCCAAAAGGGTTGTTATTAGTTTGTGGTCCTACCAACACTGTAAAAGTGTTCCCTTCTCTCCACATCCATGCCAGCAACTGCAACTCTGGGGCTTTGTGACATGAGCTATTCTCACTGGGCTTAGCTTTATTTTCTCTTCAACATTTTTCTGATTTTCAGACACAACAGTAGTTATTTATCATCTTCCAGCTCCTTCCTTCTGCTTTCTCTGAAGAACTACCACAGACAGAAGTTTCCCTTACTTCAACCTCATTAGGTCAACAGCTTAATGTACGACCTTTACCCACTGGGTGCTGTTGCACTTTGTAGTGTTTGTTAAGGTTTGTTTTTTGTTTTATTTTGTTTTCTTTTTTGGCTTTGAGTCTCATTGTCATTGATTTTCTTTCTCTCTCCTTTATCCCTACCTCTAGTTAACCAGGGAATCCTGCCAAATCTAATCTTTTTATATATTTTTTTTTCATTTTTTTACTCTCATATTAATATGAGGGTACAGATGATTAGGTTACATAATTGTTCATATTTGTAAGGTGGAGTCCAGGTTGTAGTTGAGCTCGCCACTCAGGAGGTGTGCATGTGTGCTTGCATCGTGCCCCCAGGCGAGAGTCGACCAGTCTTCCCCCCTCTCCCTCGCTGTGCCCTAGGTGAGAGCTGACCAGTCTTCCCCCTCTCTCCCTCACTGTGCCCTAGGTGAGAGCTGACCAGTCTTCCCCCTTCTCTCTCGCTGTGCCCCTGCTCCCCTCCACTTGCACTTGTGTTTTTCTCTCATGTGGGCATGTAATTGACGACTACAAATCTAACCTTGTTTTATTGCTTAATGCTATCTATTCTCTTCTCTCTACTCCTGTCATCACCTTAACTTTCAACACTTGTTCTTAGGTAACTGCAAAATCCCCCCCCTTTTTTTTTTGCGGGTTTGGCCAGGGCTGGGTTTGAACCCACAACTTCTAGTACATGGGGCCGGCACCCTACTCCTTGAGCCATGGGCGCCACCCACAGGGTCAGTCCTTTGGGGGTTTTGTTTGTTTTGTTTTTCATTTTTTCCTTTTTTCTCTCCATTCTGGTCTTCACAACATAAATATGATCATTCAAACACAAATGTGATCCTGTCACTCTAATACTTATCTTTTGCTGGTTCTCCATGTCAGTAAAACATCTGAGCTCTTTGCCTTGGGATACAAGGTCCTTCAGAAGCAGTTCTCAGCCACACTCTCTTGGGATCGTGCTCTTGTCACTCTTCGCCACCCACTGCCCACGCATACTCTGTACCATCCAACTGAACTGCATACAGTTCTTTCAGCATGCCATGCTTCTTTTCAGGCTTTTGTACAAAATACTCCTTTCATCTGCAACATACTTTTTCCACTGCTTTTTCATCTAGCTGACTGAGACTCAGCTCAGACACCTCCTCCTGGGAAAAGCCCTTCCAGTCTTTTCTAGGCTCAGCGGTTGTCTCTTCTTTGTACTCCCCTTAGAGCATAAGTATACCTTAGAAATACATTTGCTTAAGAGACTTTTCTTTTCAGGTAACAGAAAATCTATACAAACTGACTTAAACAATGAGGAAGTGAATTATTTCACATAGCCATAAAGTATGCCATTATCAAAGCTCTGGTTTGCTCTCTACAAAAAAAAAAAAGTTTCTGCATGCTTTGTTGGGTTCATTTTATTTTCCACTTGTCTGTCAAAAAAAATCCAAAGTAACTACAAGAAATAATTACAGAAGCATGTCCTTTAATTTAAATCTAAAGAGTGACGGAGAAAGCCTTCTTATAATTATTTTAATTAGACCAACTGGACCAACTTGTTGACAAAATGAAGCTGTAAGATCATGCCTGAATTCATTCCTAAATCAGGAAGAAATTGAGTTATGAAAGCAAGCTTGGAAAAGATTACTCAGGGTGACAAAATTGACCTTTGGGGCCAGATAACTGCTTGTCCTGTGCATTACGGGACATTTTGCATCTTCCTTGCCCTTTCCTTGCTAGATGCTAAGCTGTAACAACGAATAACATCTTTGGATGTTATCGGATGTCTCCTGGAGGGCAAAACCACTCCCAGTTGATAACCACTGGCTGATACCAATGAGGACAAACTTCCAGAACCCTGGCTTCATGATGAAGCTATGGAAAATTAAAGAAAAGTAGAGCTCAATCTAGAAGGAGGAAAGAATGGATGTCGAGTAAGTACCTGCAGTATACACTCAATGTATTATAATTACTTAGTTGTCTCTGTTCTCTATTAGAAAAGACACTTCTGGAAGCTGTTTTTTTTGTTTCTTGCTTTTCTTATCTCTAGGAACTATTCTCTGTTCTTAACACATTTTTATTAAATTGATACATGAATTATGCGCTGCGGAAGGAATTTTGTTAGAGATTTTTCCTATCTTTATGGAACGAGCCTTTTAACATTGTTTCTATGAGAATCAATATTTTCAAGGAGAAAACACTTTCAAATTTATAATTAAAGATATAGAAAACATTTTTCTGACTATACTGATGATGGCAGAACAGTGAAGTGGAAATGAAGGGTGAGGAAATGGGAGGTTACTATTTTCAAACCAGGAAAACTTATCTAAGTGAAGAAAGGGAGTATAAGAATACCCGACTAATTTATAAATTCAAACATTTCACTTAATGTAGACAAGAATAGCCAAGAATAGCCAAGAATCTGTGAATCAACTCTTCACTGAAGAATCACATTGAGTTTTTCTCTTCACCTGCTCCATTTCTGTAGTAATAAAGTAATTAGTTTCCCAAGCTCTCAAGTTGTGGAATTTAATTAAAAGGTTAGTACATGACAAAGCAAACTGCAATTTTATAATTATTTACTCTTACATTACAAATATTAGTTTTGTAGAAATGTTCAGAAAAATTGAAATGCATTATACTTTCAAAGAAGAATTTCATATGAATTAAGGGGATGTTATGACTGTAAATAACATTTTAATTTACTTTAACATTTGAATATTTAAAAATTTCACAAATTTTACTATTTTATATCTCTCTCTTGAAACCTGAAGGTATGTTGGCCTTCCTTCTAGGTACCTCTCTGGATCATTATTTAGGTGTCAAGCAATTTGTCACAGCCTGAGTTTCCACTTTCATTTAATAACTGAAACCTAAATGTTACGATCAAAAACCACTGGTCTGTTGCGCAGTGATCCATGTGAGAACAGTGAACTTATGTCTCCGTAAATTTGTTAGTCATCTATGAGGAAAAGCAATGCTGACCTCGTAATGTCAAATCCCATTTAGAGCTGGCGAATAGGTTGGATGAGGTACTTGATGTCTTTTGAGCTGTATTAAGAAATACAATTCAGTGTAGGAGGATGAAAGCCCAGATAAATTAATGCGGAGATTGTGGCCTATCCAAATAATTTATAGTTGAATCCTATCTTCCAGAAGAAAAGAATGCAGTTAATAAAGGTTCTGACTTGATAAACCGTTGCAGGCAAAGCATGTCTCTCGGTAAGTACTGGAAGTACTAACTCTAACCTTTCACCTTCACAGCTTCCGACCAGTGACTCTTTTCTAAAATTTTATTAGTGAGAAATTGTGTATGGCTTTTACAGCAAACAGGAATTTCAAGCTCATTGGAGGGGAATAGCCTAGTTTTAAAAATTGTTTTGTGTGTCTGGTTTGATGAATTACATAAGCACTCTCCAGCCACTTCTAGTCTGTTTTGCTGGGTTTTAAAAAGCTGTATTTACCAACCCAATGGAACATAATGTAGGTAAAACTAACTTTTAGTTATTTTTAGGCATAATATCATCAAAGGTTAAATATGAATTAAATTGAATTTCTTACCTAATTCCAGGATTCTAGGTTTATCCTTGAGTACATGTCAGTTCATTCCCACCCTCTGTCCAGGGAAAAGAAGGCATTACCCCAAACTGGAACCACCCTGTCTCTCAAGAAATTTCAAGAGAGCAGTTATCATTTGCTGGTGACCATTTTGAACATACTTGTCTGTGCAATAGGTAATTTAAGTGAATAAAATGTAGCATATATAAATATTGGTTGATTGAGTTTCTGTGAAACCTAAATTGAAAATTTCTGCATCCATTGCCTCAAGGTTCTTATAATTTCTCCCATAGAGAACTGCAGTAATCTGTCCTCTGTTTCTTTTCCCTTCAAACCTTTAAATTTTGATAATTAATCTTAGGATTTATAAATCTAGTTGCACTGCTTCTTGTTTAAAATCTTTCTGAGACTTCATAAAGACTTCAATAGCTTTGGCTAATGTTCAAACTGATTATCGTGACAAACAAGAGCCTTCCTCATCTAAGTTCTCCTTCCCTCTCATTATCTGTGTTCAGTGGACAAATGAAATCACTTTTCTTTCTCCAAGTTTACCTTGCTCATTCATGCTTCTGAGCCTTTGTTACTATTTTCAGTTGGTCTAGATGAAACTCCCTTGTATCATTCTTCCCTAAGTCAAATCCAGTGTCTTTCCAACTCCCTCCATGGGCTTCTTAAATATGCCAGACATACAGTGGGCCCACACATTTCTTGTGAAGTAATGCATTGTGAGAATGGATTTTGCACTTTTTCCAGCCCTTTGGTCAGTGAGTGCCTCAAGGCCCTAGTCAGGCATGGCAGATGCTGGATCAGTGTTTGCTAAGTGAAGGGAACCACACACCAGGAGATGTTAGCAGTGTACTCTCCTCCTGCACTGTTCTTTTCTTTTCCACGATCTTCCCCGTCACTGAGAAGCCACCACATTACCTTCAAGAGTTTTGAAATTATTGTAGTAGAAATATTTATTTTAATGCTTATTGTTAGTTTCAACATAGACTCTTAATAAATTATGTAAGATCTTTATCTTTTAATAGAAGATAATCACAACTATCATTTCTTCCTTGAGTATAATGGAGGTGAGGAATTTTCAGTCTCCACACTTGGGTGAATATTGTAACTGAATATATGATTGCTTTTCATTGTCACATACCTCACTATATGTTGTCTGGGGAGAAAGGGGATTGAAATATTTTGTTCATATTAGGTTTTGTGAGATATCCTTCTTTCTTGAAACTAAATGAACAGTGTGGCTGGCATTTTAATTAGAGCAATTAATGCTCTTTTATGGTGAAAGGCATTTAGTCTTCTGTCCGATCTATTACTTTCTGAGGTTCTCACGGTTTTAAGGACCCTCGCCAATGTCATGCTACTTCCTCTAGGAAGCTGATAAATCGGCAGATGGATAAATAAATAAAGAGAAATGTTTTTAGGAAAGGCTGATAGCACTTACAATAAAATAATAGATTGGAAAGATATCAAAGGAGGAGATAAACTACATTATTCCCAGGCTCTGGGTTGACATTTTATAAGTAACCAGGGCTGTGATTGAAAGGTGCAAAAAGGAAAGATAGGATGTGAACTTTGAGGAATGTGGAGCTAGGATTGGAAAAGGCATAGCTTGATAATTTCAGTGGTGATGCAGGCAGTATTTGCATTATAGGGAGGCAACTTTAGGAGATTCGTAAATGTTGGATTGAAGCATTGATACACTCCACAACATGGAAGAACCTGGAAAACATTATGCCTTATGAAAGGAGCCAGTCACTGAAGACTAAAAAAGAATAATGATCACTATTCCACTTACAGGCCATCCCCAATTTAAAGACATCTACAACTGACATACTGCTCCCACTTACGGAGGGGGCTATTACAAATAATAGGTACATGTACCTGTCCCAACTTATGTACTGTTCAATTTAAGAACAAACCTACAGAACTTATCTCATTCATAATTGACTATATGACTATATCTAATTCATAAAGTGACTATATATGAAATGTCCAGAACAGGCAAATCTACAAAGACAGATGTCAGTTGCCTCACCAAGGAAACAGGCCGGACAATGGATTATAAACTCAAAGCTTGCAGGAGATGGGCCTTCCCATTAGTATCAGGGAAAAGGCCCCAGCAACCTCCGCAGCTGCTATTTATTGAGAACAAGCTCCCTTCTCCCGAGCCCAACCCCCACACTGGAATTCCATAGCTGATCAATATTCAACTGCCAAGGTCTGTTGGTTACCATCTATAGATTGTTTGTATGTTTCAAAAAACTACAACTTTGTTTCTGCAAGCCTGCTGTCCTGGTTCCTACATATAGGTTGCCACATAGATCACTAAATATGTTGTTCCATAAGCTGCTACATATCCTGTTACATAGGTTGTTACAGACAGATAGTGGATTGGTATTTTCCTAGAAGTAGGAAGAGAACTGGGAGGAGAAAATGAGGAGTGACTGATGATGAATATAGAGTTCCTTGTTCTGGTGCTAAAAACTTTCTAATCTTAGTTTATGCTGATAATTAAACAACTTTATGAATGTATTAAAAATATAAATTATAATTTGAGTAAATTATATCACAAAAATTGCATTTCCATACATCTGTTTTAAAAAGAGATTAGCAAATGTGACATGATCACTCTTTTCATTATTCTCACTTTGTCCCTCTTTGTCTAACCGACCCACTTTTACCACCTTGAAACGGAAGGCCAGAGTAGTACTGGTGTGAATTCTTCTGGCCTTGTTCCCTGGAACAGACCCAAAATAATAAAGTAAAGTTACTTGTTTTACAATAAAATGCAATGTTGGGGAAATAGAAATATATGTCTCAGTATGTGATGTTGGTAATACCTGTGATTTTATCTCTTTTATATTTCATTACCTAAGGAGAGAGCTTAGAAAAAGATTGAGGGAAGTGTTTTGTTCTACTAGGTTTTACTTTGTTTCTCCCTGATGTTATGATTTGTACATATTATTTATGTAAATATTTAAATGTTTGTTATTTAAGCATGAAGACCATTGGAAAAGGTGGGTATACTATTTCTATTACATGGGAAAATAGGCTTAATGACTGTGATAACAAGGGGAACATTGGAGCAAAGGCATTTATATCCTGTTTATCTCAAGCACAGAGCCAATCTGGAACTCTAATTCCTTGAGAAGATGATAAATGTTTTCTGCCAGTCTTTCCAACTGAACAAACTCTGTTTGATTGGTATTAATCACTTCAGGCAGGCGATGCTCAACCCTGCTAGCTGAAATCTAGGTGAAAAACTTGTCATCAGTATCTCATAATGAAGTGAAAGTGTAGGAGATAAAGAGAAAAAATAGTTCCATTTACTTAGTCATCAGAGTAACTGTCAAGTTAAATAAGATATGAACTATCTATGTTCAAATGAATAGTATAACAGAGTGATCTTGATTAAAATTATTTTTCCTTTTTGATTAAAGAAGCAGAAATTAACCCAAATAATTATCTATGAATTGTTCATGATAGGACATCTTTCATTCTCTTAAATCCTCTATAACTTCAGAGGATTTTTCTAAAACCAAAAACCGAAAAATTTTCTAAAACCAAATTTGCCCTAAGTAAGCACACAGATATAGAAGGCCCATTCAAAGATGGAGTAATGTGAAAAACAGAATCTGAGATGCTTAAATGAGATTTCACAATCTAAGAGTGAGTCCTAGCTCAAAAATGTCTCCTTATCATAATTTGGTTTTATTTTTCAGTTTTTTTATATCTTATTCCCTGAAAAGTCATCAGTTTAATATTTCCCACTGAAAAAGCAAAAATCCTTAGATATAGAGGGTGGGGCTGTTTTCCACTAACTCCTTTAAGTGATTCAGTCTGATTATTATTTTCCTAATACCTGGACAACAACAGCTAAATTGTGAGAATTACTTTGTTTCCTGTAGAAAAACTCAAGCAGAAATTGTAGTCCTTAATGTGATAAATCAACGTACCTTTCCTCATTTTATGAGTTAATGATCACTTTAAACTGTGGATTAAAAGTGACTTAAATTCATTCATTTCAACTGGTATTTTGAGAAAAAGATGGAACATTTCTAAAAAAAAGAAATTGGTCAATTGATGTTCGATGGACACCTCCACTATTTCAATGATAGCTAATTGTACTAATTCTTAAGTTGCACCTTGAAGCTGTCACTCACATTTGCAGGTTAACTAAATTCAATCTTTTTGAAATCAACTGTTAAGAAGAGAATGAGGAATCTAGGTGAGCCATCTGTGGGGAAGGAAAATTCACTCTATTTTGAGAATAGGGTAGAGAACTCAGCAGTGAAATTCAACTGACTCTGAAGATAACCAGGGTACTCCTTATAGTGCTGAATATTTAAATAATAAGTTTGAATGTTAAATAGTAATACAAAACAGTTTAAAATATAGGTAACAGAACTTCACTTGTAGTAGAAGAGATAGCATTTGTTCTTTTGAAGATTCTTTTCTTTTTTGACAAGCTTAGTGCATTTCAATATATTTATAACTATTTGGTATGTTTTAAATTTTTTCTTCCTGTTTCTTTCTCTTAAACTGGCTCTCTAAAAATGCTATTAATTGCTTTCCAACAGCTGATGTAAATATCCCAGGTCACAAAGTATTTGGTTAGCATTTGATTATTTAACCTTTTTTAAGTTTAAATTGAAGCGTAGTCAATATGCTTATTTTTTCCACCAACGTCATTAGAAACTTATGATTTAAGAAGTAAGAACTTTGCAAGATGCCTTTTTTTAAATCTCCACTATCTATCATGTGACTTCCGCTTCTTAACATCTTGTAACAAAACACTTGTTTCAGTGTCTAACTCCAAGAAAGTGACCACTAATTACCATCACCTTCCAGCATCTTCATTTTAGCACTGAAGTTCTTATGGACTGTTTTGGTCTTATAAAACCAATAAAAGCAATTCTTGAGACCTACATTCTTAGATTTTTCAGGTTGTAAACTTGAAATATTGTGGGATATGAAATAATTTACCTAGTAGGTTAATGCTTTTTAATTAATTTATTTTGTAATCTAAGGTCCAGACCTAGGTTGACCTCAGGCAAGTATGAGAGACCTTGCTTTCCAAAGAGCCTTCAAGAGCTATGAGGATAGCTAGGTGTCTGGGACAACTAGCACATCATTGCCACAATTAATTGTAGGATCCAGCCATAAAGGGGAGGGCTAGGATTGTGGGAAAAAGAGATTTTTATACTACTTTGTATTAATATCGGCACCTGCGGAAACAAGCTGATATTGAGACCCCAAATTAAGATATATTGGAGTCTCAAAAGGGGGGAATGAGAGCGGATACCCAAGAAGGGTGAGGTCTGGGAGAACAGGTCTTGTCAAGGAGAGCACAAGGATACACTTGCAGGGTCCTCTCCATGGTGACTCAGCCCTTAGGAATTTGTAAACCTAACTTCCTGGAACTTGGAAATTTCCAAGTTCTGTGAAAT
>CAUYON010176155.1:0-13293 GCA_963573935.1 Arctocebus calabarensis
TCACCCTGGATAGAGTGCTGTGGCATCATAGCTTACAGCAACCTCCAATTCCTGGGCTCAAGCGAGTCTCTTGCCTCGGCCTCCCAAGTAGCTGTGACTACAGGTGCCCGCCACAACGCCCAGCCATTTTTTGGTTACAGCTGTCCTTGTTTGGTGGGCCTGGGCTGGATTCGAACCCACCAGCTCAGGTGTATGTGGCTGGTGCCTTAGCCTGTTGAGCCACAGTTGCCAAGCCAACAGTAGCAACATTACAGTTATGAAGTAGCAACGAAAATAATTTTATGGTTGGGGATCACCACAACATGAGGAACTGTATTAAAGGGTTCCAGTATCAGGAAGGTTGAGAACCACTGGGTTAGACGGTGGAGGGTTCTGAATTCAGGAGAGCCTTTGGATGATGGTACATACAATCTTTATCTAAGACTGACTCTAAAAAAGGTAAATGGATTTTTATATTATTATAAAATATAATTATTTTATATTATATTTTTATATTATTCTTGGGGACCAAAATAGGGACCTTGGGAGAACATTCCTTCTTGCCTATTTTCCCATCATCTGTTTTTAGAGCAACCTGGATTGTTTAGGTTATTGTGGAGTTCTAAGTCAACTCTGTATTATAATGTGTTAGCACTTGATATTTTTTCATAGCTGTTTTCTATATGAAATTTCATTTTTGATTCTCATAATCAAAATAGATGGAACACCCATCTTGGAACCAATAACAGTTAATATTCTTTACGTTCTTAATATGTGCGAGGTAAGCACTCTACTGATTGATGTTTTATCACCTTGATTCCTCACAACTGTGCAAGATAGTTGTTATTCCTATTTTGCTGATGAGGAAACCAAAGTATAAAAAGATTAAGTAACTTATTCTCAACTTAGAGAGCCCCCTTCGGGAGAGAGCTGGGTTTAGAAATAAGCTCTACTGCTTTCCCCTCTTACTTGTGGGGAGTCTGACACCAAGAGAGGGTATCTCACCCAGGGTCACACTTAGAATGATGAAATAATAGCTTTCCCAGGTTATTGTGAATCTTTTTTTGACCTGTTAGCACCCTGTTGGCTGTCAAATTTCCCTAGCACAACACTTGGTCACAAGAAAAAATAACATGAGTACATGGCCAGCAGGCACTTCTGGAATGCTGCAATAGTCATTTTTCTTTATTAGTTCCAAGCATCCGTGGTCCTTTCTCCCTCAGTAGTTGGGACTCATAGCCCCTAGACTTCAGCTTAGTCACTATACCCTCCTCCCATATTTATAATTGAATTCACCCATGCTTGTTGTGTAAATCTATAGAAACAGGCTGTTTATAAAGGGTACTTTGACAGACTGTAACTCCAGCTTGATTTGAGATATGCTGCTGTAATTAGCTATAGATCGGCATCAGCTAAATTGAGTATAATCCATCATGCTTATTAGATGTGGTGGGAAGATGTGCACCCTGAAGGATCAGCAAGAAAGGCACATTAAATGTGGATGAGCTGAGTATTTGCCCAGGCAGCTGGATATACAGAACAGGGCAGCATGTGCACAACACAACAGCTTTTCTGCAATGGCATAGAAAAAATGTTGTAGACTGGGAAAGAAAAAGCACTTAGAAACTTTAAAAATAAATCAGGCTAGTTACAAAGTGCCTTTTATAAAAATTAACTGTTAGTTTGGGAAATAAAAAACAGAGTATGTGACTCATCGGGTAATTATCAAAGAATTTTCAGGCTGGATGGAAGTTTCTCCAGGCATGGGTATCTTGACACCAATAGACAATCCTGGGAGTCCCAATGGTTTTTCCTGCATTTGGGCACTTTGGCTGTTTTTAGTCTAAAGTTCTGCATATGAGAGACTGTAGATCAGTTGCTAGGCAGCTTTTTTTCATACTTGTCTCTCAATAGTAAACCTTTATTAAGAGGTTGATTTAATAGGCATTAGAGCATATGAATTGTATGGCTTTTTTGACTTCATATTTTGGAAGATGTGCCCTCAAAGACATTAGTGATGTGGTTGGCTACAAAGACATCAGAATCAACTCGACTTAAGTACAGAAATCGATAGACCCTAACATTGGTTTGCTTCTATATATTCCAACTGAGTAGCAAATTTTAGTTCATGCCTATAATAAGACTGGTATTTTTTTTTTTTTTGGTTTGTTTTTTGTAGAGACAGAGTCTCACTTTATTGCCCTCAATAGAGTGCTGTGGCATCACACAGCTCACAGCAACCTCCAACTCCTGGGCTTAGGCGATTCTCTTGAATCAGCCTTCGGAGTAGCTGGGACTACAGGCGCCCGCCATAACACCTGGCTATTTTTCTGTTTTGCAGTTTGGCTGAGGCCAGGTTTGACTGTTTTTGATGTCCATTTCTATTTCTATTCACAATATTAGTATCTTTTAGTCCTCGTGTGTAGGCAGATGCATTAAAAAAGCACAGATCTTGGCCTACTGCACTTTCTTTTGCATGGGTGGGCCAGTCCAGATCATGGACATACTTACAGAGGATATAAAAATGCCATTGTTTGGCTCAATTCATCCCTGGAGAAACAACCTAAAATATATGTAGTACCATTTTTGCAAAAATCAAAACAAAACAACCCCTGTCTCCTGCCAAAGCCCCAAGCCAGTCAAACAAAAACCCCATAGCTATGTAGTTTTCATTTTCTGTTACACATCTTGCCACATTGACATTATTCTGCATCTCACCTTGAGTAGCTAAAAGCTCAGGAGATACAGTGATCATCTCTTATTTTTATCCTACCATAGGCATTTTATTTTCCAAACTGCAATAGAGAAGCACACAGCTAGTCAGCTGGCACCACCATTTATTTCAGTGAATGAAATTTATTTGCTTTATTGCATGTTGTCAAGTCTAATCTCAAGCAGGCAGTATGACATAAAGCATAGTTTCCATTTTATTGTTTTTTTCCTATAATAAGAATCTGCTTTTCTTTGTCTTCACTCTACTACAACATGGATGCTGCTTCATTGCTGGGCCTCGTTTATTATATAGAAATATTTATGTAGACTTTTGCTTATCAGTCTTCTGTTCTTAATCCAATTCCAATTCTAGTTCTCAAATTAGTCATATGATCATTTATTACGTCTTGGGGCTACGCTTTCAAATCTGTCACTTCCAAATAGTTATCTTGCTATCAGGAGCTAGATTTCATAGGTGATAGCTTATTACAGTGGACCTGGCTTGTGTTACTGTGTTTAGTTTATTTTAGTTTTTCTGCATTTTTATATAGCAGATCTTACAATAATAAAGCATTTATGTCCTTTCACATCCTTTTCCTTGCTGTTATTTAACTTTATTCCAATAACCCTGTGTAGATGTTGAAAATTTTAGGAAGAGAGGAGACAGGGGTCAGGAGTGATTGGCTTATTCAAAGTCTTATTACTGGTGGGACTGAAGATTGGAGATCTTGGTTGGAGGTCAAGATGGTGGGCTAGAAGGAGCCTGCATAATGTCACTCTCATAGAGAGGATAAAGATAGTGAATAGGTAAGCACCTTTGGGTCAATTGTCTATGTAGGAACAGTGGGAATCCAGGGAGTGGAGGCATGAGTGAAGTGAAGAAGGTAGAGGTAGGATGAGCTGCTCAGAAAGACAGGAGGAAATTAGGGCAGATGCCCACACATGGGAAAGGGAAAGAGAAGAAAATCCCAGACTCCATGGTTCCCCTGAGGATACTTTAAGTAGAATGTTGGGAAGGATTTCTACTGCAGCAGTCCTCTGGACTGATGCACAGACCTGACTGGGGGCTGTGCAGTCGCGTTGTTCCAGAGAGGAGGGATGACTGGCTTGCAAGCCCTGGGTGCAGTGGCCGGTGCATTACAACCAGGCCTGGTAACATTACAGCCACAATTCTGGAACACTATTTTTGCCCAGTGGTCAGATCTGTGACTGCTGCCTCTTCCTTGTCCCTGCCAGGTGGGGAGGGAGTGGCACTCACTGTGCCTCACAGGCAGGTTATATACTCCCTGCCACTGCAGCCTCTGGGGATCCTGGGAATAGCAAGAGACCAAGGACCCAGCATCTACTGCTAGGGCCTGGGCAATCCTATTTAATCATACTTCCTGTGGGAACCAGATGGAGCGTGTGCTGATGGCTTTGGGTGTCCATTGTCAGGGCAACTGGACTGCCAGCGTCTCTGCTTGAGAGGCCACAAATGGGAGGGGAAAGCCTATGCAGCCATGGCTTTTGGATCTGGGCAGTCCACATGACATTGACTCTTACCTACCTGCACATGTGGCCTAGGTGCCCCACCCTATCTTTTCTGTGTTTGATACTTCATGTATGTGAGTGCCATGCCCCACAGACCTGCCCCACAGTCCTGCTCCATCCTAAATAGGTGCCCTGCACCATAGGCCTGTTCAGTATGGGGATTTGACTCCACCTTGCCCATGAGCTGTGACCTGCTGGCCCACTCTGCACTAGTGGCCCCACACCTTATAATCCTATGGGGCCTCTGCATACTGAGAATGTGCTATGCCTTGTGCCATACTCTGCAGACCTTGCCCAGTCCACGTGCCTGGCATCTTGGGTACTTAGGACTATATGTGTGCATACTTTACCCAGTAGATCTCCTTCATCTCATGTGCATGCCCCATACAGCCAGTTAGTTCCACCTCCTGTATGCATCTGGCACTGGGGCTAACCCAGTGACAACCACGGGACAACAAGGGACACACAGCAAAGCAGCAGTGTAAAAAGGCTTATATTGCCTATGTCCCTCTCCTGACTGCTCCAGTTTCCATGGTAGGACCCAACATGCCATCCAGGGACTCATCCCTATCGTCATTGAACATTAGAGCTCTCAGCCGAGGAAAATAGGTATACTATATCTGTTATCTATATTGAGCTCAGAGAAGTGACCCCAGATGAGAAAGCATCAGCATAAAAACTCTGGGAACAGAAATAAATAAACAGGCTATCTCAATACCTCCAAAGGATCATAATAGCTCCTTAGTAATAAACTCTAAACCAAAAGGAAATGGTTAAAATGACAAATATGGAATTCAGATTATAGATGGCAAATAAGATGAATCAGATTGAGAAGAAAGTAGAAAATTATCTCAAAGAAACCAAAAAACAATTTAGGATGTGAATGAAAAAATTCACTATAGAGATAGATAACCTTTGAAAAGAGATAATAGAACTTAGAAAAAATGAGTCATACAGCAGAAAGCTTAAGCAATAGACTAGACAAAACAGAAAAGATTTTCAGAACTTGAAGACAGGATTTTGAAGTAATCCAGTTGGTAAAAAATAAAGTAAAAAGAACAAAGAATAAATAACCACTGAAAGAAATATGGGATCATGCAGAGTGAATGAATATGAGAATCACAGGTATCCTGAGGGAAAGGAAGAAAAATCAATAAGCATGGAAAAGCATATTGGAGAGAACAATAGAGGAAAACTTCCCTGTATCACTAAAGGTTTAGATATCCACATAAAAGATGGTCATCAGCCGGCGATATTTATAGCAAACAGGATCTCACCAAGACATATAGTCATCAGTGTGACCAAAGTCAAAATGAAGGAGAAAATTTTACAAGTAGCAAGATGAAAGTAACAAGTTACTTGCAAAGGAAAACCCATCAGACTAGCAACAGACCTCTCAGCAGAGACGTTTCCGGTCAGAAGGAATTGGGATCCTGTTTTTAGTCTTCTTAAAGAATAACTCCTAGCCAACAATTTTGTATGCTGCAAAACTAAGTTTTATAAATGAAGCAGTATTAAGAGAGATTCATAGCCTTAAATGCATACATAAAAAAGACAGAATAATCACAAACTAACAATGCAATGTTACACCTCAAGGAACTAGGAAAAGAAGAACAAACCTAAAGCTATCAAAAGAAAATAAATAACAAGTCTGGGACCAGAACTAAAAGAAATGGAAACAAATAAGGAAACCAACACAGAGGGTCACTGAAACAAAAAGTTGGTTTGTTGAAAAGATAAACAAAGTTGATAGACCTTTAGCTAGATTAACCAGAAATAGGAAGGAAAAGACTCAAATAAGGTTAAGCAGAAATGAACAAGGAGACCTTACCACTGATATCACAGAAAAACAGAATCCATGAAGACTACAAACGTCTTTACACACACAAACTAGAAAACATAGAGGAATGGATAAATTCCTCAAAACATATAACCTCCCAAGCCTCAATTAGAAAGAAATAGAAATCTTGAACGGACTAATAATGAACAACAAAATTAAATCAGTAATAAAAAAATCTAACAAAAAAAAGCTCCAGACAAGATGGATTCACAGCCAAATTCTACCACACCTAAGAAGAACTGATATGTTTCCTACAGAATTTTTTTTCATAAATCAAGAAGGAGGGAATCCTCCGTAACTCATTCCATGAAGCCAATGTCATCTTGATACCACAGCCAGGACAGGGTGCAACAGAAAAAGAAAACTACAGGCCAATATCCCTTATGAACATAAATACAAAATCCCCAACACAATACCAACAAATGCAATTGAACAGCACATTAAAAAAATAATTCACTGTGATTGTGTGGGTTTCATACCAGTGATGCAAGGATGGTTTAATTATGCAAATCAGTAAGTATGATTCACCGCCTAAACATAAGCAAAAATAAAGACCATATGATCATCTCAATAGATGCAGAAAGCACTTTTGATTAAATCCAGCATCTTTTCTTGATGAAAATCCACAAAACTAGGCATAGAAGGAATAAATGTATTATAAAATCCAAACATGACAAACCCACAGCCAACGTCAGACTAAAATGAGGAAAAGTTGAATATATTCCCCCTAAGAATCAGAATGAGACAAAGTTGCCCACTGTTACCACTTCTGTTTAACATAGAACAGTCAGGCAAGAGTAAGAAATAAAGGGTATTCACTTGGGTAAGAGGTCAAACTATTTGTTTCCTTATGATATGATCTTGTACCTGTATCTAGAGAATTCTAATAACTCTACCAAAAGTACTCTAGAATTGATAAATAAATTCAGCAAAGCCTCAGGTTATAAAATTGATGTACACCAGTCAGTAGCATTTCTATATTCTAATAGTAGTCAATCTGAGGGTCCAATCAAGGACTCAATACCATTTGCAGTAGATGCAAAGAAAATAAAACATATAGGTCTATACTTAACCAAGGAGGTGAAAGAATTACAAAATACTTATGAAAGAAGTCACAGTTGAGGCAAATAAATTGAAAAACATCCATGCTCATCAGCTAGTAGAATTAACATTTTAAAAATGCATATACTGCCCAAAGTGATTTACAGTTTCAATGCAATCCACATCAAAATACCAATATCATATTTTACAAATGTAGAAAAAGTAATTCTATTCATTGAGAACCAACAAAGAGTGTGAATAGCCAAAGCAATCTTAAACAAAAAGTAGCTGGAGGCATCACATTACCTGACTTCAAATTATACTGCAAGCCTATGGTAACTAAAACAGCATGGTACTGGTACAAAAGTAGAGCATAGACCAATGGAACAAAATAGAGAACTCAGAAATAAAATCATCTATCTACAATCAACTGATCTTCAATGAAGCAGACAATAAATTTGCATATATTAAACCAGTCTTACATGCCAGTCGTAAGTCCTAAAAAAAAAAAAAAAAACCAAAAAAGCGGACAATAGTATACACTGGAGAAAGGAATCAATAAATGATGATGGGAAAACATGCAGAAGAAGGAAACAGGATTCCCATCTCTCACCCTATACAAAAATTAATTAAAGATGGATAAAAGACTTAAATGTAAGACATGAAACCATGAAAATTCTAGAAGAAAACTTAGGAAAACTCTCCAAAACACTAGTGTAGGCAAAGAATTTATGACTAATATCTCAGAGGCAAATACAGCAGTAATAAAAAAAAATGGGACTAAACTAAAATAGAAAGTTTCTATACAGCAAAGGAAATAGCAGAGTAAATAGCCCACACAATGGGAAACAATTTTGTAAACTGTACATCCAACAAAGGCCTTATATCTAGAATTTACAAGGAACCCAAACAAATCAGCAAGAAAAAATAAATATCCCTATCAAGAAGTAGGCAAAAGACATGAATAGAAGTTTCCCAAAAGAAGGTGGACAAGTGGCCAAAAAAACACATGAAAAAATGCTCAACATTACCAATCAGCAGGGAAATATAAATTAAAATCACAAAGAGATGCCCCCTTTCCCCTATTAGAATGGCCACTATTAAAAAGTCAAAAAACAGCAGATGTTAGCTAACATTGATGCAGAAAGAAAGGAACACTTACCTGCTGTTGGTGGGACTGCAAATTATTATCTATGGAAACAGTATGGAGATTCCTCAAGGAAATAAATGTAGTCTTGCCATTTGATCCATTTGTCGTAGTAGAATTCCTTCTACCCAAAGGAAAAGAAATCATCAAAAAGATAACTGCATGCAGGGATTTATTGCAGCACAATTCACAATTGTAAAGATGTAAAATCAAAGTAAGTGCCCATTAATCCATAAATGGATTAAATTAAATGTAGTGTATATATTTAATATATGTCTATACCATGGACTACTACCCAGCCATGTAAAGAAATATGCAGCAATGTGGATGGAACTGGAGACTGTTGTTCTTAATGAAGTTTTTAGGAATGTAAAAACAAACACCACAAGTACTCTCTAACAATTAGGAGCTAAAGGATGGACTCACACAGGCACAAAGATGTAAAGGCCATTGGAATTCAAGAAGCAGGGAGGGTGAAACAGGGTGAGGAGTAAAAACTTACTGAGTACAAAGAATGCCATTCTGGTGATGGGCATGAAAGCCTGAATTCAAGCATTAGATTAGGTATCCAAACAACAAAACATTTATGTACATGCTATATATATATATATATATTTTTTTTTACTTCAGATTAATATCAGGGTATATATGCTTAGGTCATATTGTTTATGTTTGTAATGTTTCAAAATTTAAAAAAAAATGGATTTCTTAACCCCTAAACCAATTTTCTAACTCTTGCCTTATTGATTCCTGAGTCTTTTATTTGGGATTGAGATGAATTTTGCTTATGACATCGTATTTCAACCCCCCCAACCTAAACACTAGACTTATCCATACATGCCTCCACATGCTAATGACCACACATATGTATTCCCCTGACAACCCCCTTATCTACTTCCATGAAACCTTGAAAATTTTTCTTCCTTACTCTGTCTCTAAAACAGTATCCACTTCGAGAACTAAGAGAGAAATAAAGATAGTTAGAACAAAGGGAACAATCCTAGACTGGAAAAACAATCTCAGCAAGTTTCTTTGGAAATTTTGCCTGAGTCACTTGTGTGTTGGCCCCATTTCTGCCTCATTTTGACAGTACAGATGGACCTTGGACAATTTGAGCATAATTGTAGAGAAGGCGGACCTGGTTTCAGATTATGTCATTCTTTATTGAGATAGTATTTATAGTGAGCAAACCAAGAGGAAAAGTTTCCCCTATGTTAATGACCTGATTCACTTGGGACAGCCACACAGTCACTCCTACTCAGTCACTAAGAAAACCAAACACTGTCTATTCTTTCTTCATTCTGGTGGTTTTCCTCATATAGCCGTGGTGTGATAAAGGATGATTCATTTCCTTCTTTCTTCGATGACTCATTTGTGGACTGAGGAGCCCTTGGGACTAGATGCAGTTTCTGAAGCAATCATGTCTTTAATTCTGTGCTTTCTTTTTAGACAGTTCCCTGGTTATTCAGTCCAACATGGACCACATGTAGAATAAGACATGGGTTATACTCTCTGTTTCTATCTGTCTTAAATATGGTGTTAGCACTGTTAGTACGAAAGTATCTTGATGAAAGATCAAGATCTAATAGCTTCTTAATTTATTGTTTCTCAATATATATTGGGTGACATTTCTTCTGGACCACCTAGGATTAGAGTAGAGTAGAGAACTGGACAGACTCTCCCTATTACTGTTCACATCATTGTCATGATAATTCAGGCTCAGGAAGCAGAATCTCTTTCAGTCTTGGGTTGTCTAATAAGGCAGTTCAAATTCTTTTCTCTGGGCTTCCTGCTGATCCGCTGGTTCATTTCTACATGCCATTTTTATATGATCTTTCATCAAGATACTTTTGTACTGTTATAGTTTTTTAGTTTATAAGACCTTTACCCTAATAGCATCCTAAGTTGATTGTTTCCTGGTAGTGCATGGAAGGGTAGGGACATCAGGCTCTCAGCAACATGGCCCCTGTAAATCTTATATGTTAGGGTGAGTTAGTTCTAGGAAGGTGACTTGAGGCATCAAGTTCCCTTATCAGCATGTAGATTCTTGTGAATACCCATTGTTAGAAGGCAGTCTCTTCTGACTATGAACCCTATCCACTCTTCTCCATTATGGCTACTGCAGCAGGCCTTGACCTGCCTCTAGGGATCAGGTTTATATGTCAGCTCCCATACCTTGTCCAGCTTCCAATCTCATGTTGCACTCCTTTAGCAGTTGTTTCAGACAGAGTCCAGTCATGATGGAAGCCATTTCAAGGGTAAAGGAGATGGAAGAGGTAGACAGATGAGGATGGAACATAGTTAATCTAAGTCTGCCTGTCTTGCCCTGGCTGTAGAATTGCCTGAAATAATTTAGCACTTTTTATATGTTAATAATGTTGTTGAATTACAAATGTCTTAATTTATTAATAAGTATTCTGCCAGAACCTCTTGGTGTTGTTACCTTGTCAGAAGCTGAAGATGTTATAATAAATGTAGTAAAACTATGTATATTTTAAAATTTGCATTTCACTAATTAATGTTGCCTTCTGTTAGTGTTAGTTTCCTGTTAGAAATAATTTAACTCATTAGAGCTTAATGACTATCTTGTGTGTAGGAGAGAAGCCCTGTATAGGATGGGCTGGATGTGGGCAATTGGGGAATGAGTTGAGAAGCCACTATAATTGGTTTCAGCAGAGAGTAACTGGACAACTATCTCAGGATTTGAGCACCAGAAAACACTCTAATGGTTGAGATAAAAAGCTCATGAGGGAGTTCTAGACTAGCCTGGGCAACATAGTAAGACTCCTTCTCTACAAAATATAAAAATATTAATGCATTCCTATAGTCCCAGATACTTGGGTGAATGAGTTAGGAGGATCCCTTGAGCCCAGGAGTTTGAGGACACAGTGAGCTATGATTACATCACTGCACTCCAGCTAGAGTGACAGAGTAAGACCCTATCTCTTAAAAAAAAACAAAAACGACTGAGATTGGGTTATAGCCTTTGTATGAAAGCTATAAATTAGTTTCATATTAGGTACATTGAGTACATTGGGTACTTTTTCTTCCATTCTTGGGATACCTTGCTAAGAAGAATATTTTCCAGCTCCATCCATGTAAACATGAAAGAAGTATAGTCTCCATCTTTCTTTAAGGCTGCATAATATTCCATGGTGTAACCACAATTTATTAATCCATTCATGAGTCAATGGGCACCAGCTCATTGTACCCTATGACTGCATTATTGTACACAGCTATGATTTAATTAAAAAAAAAAAAAGCTCCTGAAGAAAAATAAAAAAAATGGGAAAAATAATTGAGTTTAGTACATCAAATATATAGACAAATATTTGTCATCTATAATATATTCATAGAGATGAGAAAAATATTAATTTCAAGATATATAGAAACAAAACAAGAGAATGTGAAAGAAACAAAAAAAGTTTAACCTTACTAATAACTAAAAAATGCTAACTATAACAATATTGGTAACTTTAAAACACAGATTAGCTGTGGCTCAGTTAGGAAGTTGGTAAATTAAAAAAAAAAAAAAAAAAAAGGAAGTCGGTAAATCCTCTTCCTAAAAAGAAACTCTAAGACTGGACAAAACTGATGAAAAAACAAACAAACAAACAAACAACTATTTCAAAGTTCTACAAATTGTCCAAAGTATACAACAATCTGAGAAGCATTTATACTTTTTTCATTATAGATGTTTTGAAGAGGAAAAACATTTGTACCTTAAGAACCATAGAACTTCCTGTAAGAATAGTGGGAGTCTGTGATGTTCTTACTTGGTAGTCGTCTCCTATTCCCTCCTTCCTCTGTAGCTTTGTCTGCCAGGGCAAGGCAGGCTGTGAGGACCAACATCTTTGCTACTGATTTGACTTAATTCCAAGTGGCTGGTAATGCCACACCCATCAGCTTTGTCTGTGGAAGTGATAATCTTGGAGCTAGGTGCAAGGGGAAAGGCCAACATCTCGAGAAGCCTGAGCTTATAGGAATGCTTAAAGTGAGCATATTCCTGCCTAAAGTACAGCAAACACTGGAGAGGGCTCAAACTGTCCGTATATTCTTGGTCAACCTTGAGGCTGTTTGCATGTGCAGAGGAGATGCTAAAGGGCCCAACAGCAAGAAGTCTACGCAGACTTGAAACAGCTTGAATTTTGAATATACTTCCTATCCACATGCAGATTCATTGGCAAAGGGTGAAAGCCTTATGGCCTTGAGAAGTTTGATCTTATTCTCTAATTATTGACTGACTGCCAATCTAGAGACAGTAGTGACTCTTAAAGAGTCCAGGCTTAAAAATGAAATAGTTAGAAACAACAACTTGGCAGAGATATTATAGACCCACATAGTGAAAGAGAAAGATTTTATAGATTTAGCTGAGGCAAGTTATTAAATGAACAGCAACAGCCTTCAAAGGGGGAAAATCAGAATCAATGTTAATATAATCTGTTATTTATAATATTCAGGTTTCAGCAAAACATGATGAGGCATATAAGGAAGCAGTAAAGTGTGACCTATACTCAGGAAGAAAGCAGTCAATCCAACTGCCTCTCAGAGTCTTTAATATTGGGTTTAATAGACTAAGACTTCAAAGAAGTCATTATAAACATGTTCAAAGAAATAAATGGAGCTATGTTTAAAGAATTAAAGGAGAGTATAACAACTCAGCAAGAATGTAAAAATTATAAAACAGAATAAAATAAAAATACTGAAGTTGAAAAGTATAACTGAAATGAAAAATTCATTAAATAGCTTGCCAAGCAGATTTTGAATGTTTCCAACACAAAGAAATGATAAATATTTGATGTGGCTTGGCGCCTGTGGCTCAACGGGCTAAGGCATCAGTCATGTACACCTGAGCTGGTGGGTTCGAATCCAGCCCAGACCCGCCAAACAACAATGACAGCTGCAAAAAATGGCCGGGCGTTGTGGCGGGCGCCTGTAGTCCCAGCTACTTGGGAGGCGGAGGCAGGAGACTCGCTTGAGCCCAGGAATTGGAGGTTGCTGTGAGCTGTGATGCCATAGCACTCTATCCAGGGTGACAGCTTGA
>CAUYON010176159.1:0-13363 GCA_963573935.1 Arctocebus calabarensis
GCGGGCGCCTGTAGTCCCAGATACTTGGGAGGCAGAGGCAGGAGACTCGCTTGAGCCCAGGAATTGGAGGTTGCTGTGAGCTGTGATGCCACAGCACTCTACCCAGGGTGACAGCTTGAGGCTCTGTCTCAAAAAAATAAAATAAAATAAAATAAAATAAAATGCTAAGTTTATATTATGTATATTTTAACACAGTTTTTTAAAGTATACTTGAATATAATAAGGATACCACACTGGGGCAGGAAGAGCTAAAGACAACTGAATAGTGTGCACTGTACTTAAAAAAAAGTCAACCTAGAATTCTATATCCAGTAGGGGGAAAAATCCTTCAAAAGAAAAGGCAAAATGAAGATATTTTCAGACAAAAGGAAACAGAATCCATCTCTAGCAGACAAACACTCCTAGAAATATGATAGAAACTTTGACTAAGAACAAAGGAATGAAGAGTACCAGAACTGGTAAATGTATGTGTAAATATAACAATCGTTTCTCTCTTTTTAGAATTTCTTTAAAAAACAACTGTTTAAAGCAAAAATAACAATAACATATTATGAGGTTTATAGCATATGTACATATGAAAAACGCAATAGCACAAGAATATCAGGAAAATAAAAGTATATTATTGTAAAGTTCTTACATATATGGAAAGTATTATTTGAATGTAGATTGTGGTAGATTCAAGATTCATGCTATAAATTCTAGAACAGGGGTTGACAAACATTGGCCGAGGGTCAAATCTAGTGTCCCACCAGTTTTTGTATAACCCTTGAGCTAAGGATCATTTCTACAGTTTTAAATAGTTGGAAAGGATCAAAAGAAGAATAATATTTTATAGGACATGAAAATCATATAGAATTCAAATTTCAATTTCCATAAAGTTTTAACAGAACATAGCCATGCTCATTCATTTGTATATTATCTGTGCCTGCTTCTGCAGTAAAATAGTAGCAGTGACCGAGACTGTATAATATGCAACATCCAAAATACTAAATGCCAGCAATGCCAGTAGGTGTGAAACATTATGCTTTATGTGAAAAATGCTTTAGTTGTATTGAAAATCCAGCTTTTATGTGGGTGCAGGACTGGTATAAGAAAGGTATACCTGTAGACTCCAATACGATTTGAGAAAAAAATGAAGTTATTATCTGACAAACAAAAGGAAGGTGAAGGATCTGAAGCTGGAGAATTTAATGCCTGGAAAGGATGGTCTGATAGTTTTAGAAAGAAATTTGACTTAAAAAATGTCAAGATAGTAGAGGAAGCTGATAAGTTTCCAGATACTATTAAGAAAATCATCAAGGAGAAAGGATATCTGCCCAAATAGGACTTTTATGCAGGTAGAAGTGCCCTATTCTAGGGGAAAAAAATGTCACAAAGGATAATTATTGGTAAGGGAGAAAAGCAATGACCAGGATTTAAGACAGGAAGGGACAGGCTAATTCTACTGTTTTGTACACACGTAGTCAGCCTTTTTTTTTTTTTTGAGACAGAGCCTTAAGCTGTCACCCTAGATAGAGTGCCGTGGCATCACAGCTCACAGCAACCTCCAATTCCTGGGCTCAAGTGAGTCTCCCACCTCTGCCTCCCAAGTAGCTGGGACTATAGGCGCCCGCCACAACACCCAGCCATTTTTTGGTTGCAGCCATGACTGTTGTTTGGCGGGCCCACGCTGGATTCGAACCCGCCAGCTCAGGTGTATGTGGCTGGTGCCTTAGCCCGTTGAGCCACAGGCGCCAAGCCACATGCAATCAGCTTTATGATCAGGATTGCCCTTATCTATAAAGCTGCTAACCCTAGAGCCTTGCAGGGAAAATATAAATACAGGCTGCCAGTCTTCTTGTTGTATAAAAAGAAGAGCAGGCTTGGCGCCTGTAGCTCAAGTGGCTAAGGTGCCAGCTACATATACCAGAGCTTGCGAGTTCAAATCCAGCCCGGGCCTGCCAAACAATAGCAGCTACAACCAAAAAATAGGTAGGTATCTGTAGTCTCAGGTACTTGGGAGGCTGAGGCAAGGGAATTGCTTAAGCCCCAAGAGTTGGAGGTTGCTGTGAGCTGTGATGCCACAGCATTCTACCCAGGGTGACAGCTTGAGGCTCTGTCTCAAAAAATTAATAAATTAATTAATTAATTAAAAATAAAAAGAACAACATTTTTTCTGGATTGGTTTCATTGATGCTTTGTCCTTGAAGTCAGGAAGTACCTTGTCAGTAAGGGACTGCCTTTTAAAATTATTTTGATATTGGACAGTGTCTCTGGCCACTCAGAATTCCATGAGTTTAACACCAAAGGGACAGAAGTGGTCGGTCTACTTGCCCCCAAATGCAGCATTTCTAATTCAGTCTCTAAACCAAAGGATCATAAGGACCTTTTCTGTTATTAAGAGACAGGGTCTTGCTCTATTGCCTAGGCTAGGTGCAGTGGCATGATCATAGCTCACCATAACCTTGAACTCCTAGGCTCAAAGGATCCTCTGACCTTAGCCTCCAAAGTAGCTAGAGTTATAGATACACAGCAGCAGGACAGAACAGATATCAGGGATACAAACCATTATTCCACAGGGGCCCTATTTGCCAAAGATAGCCTAGAGAGGATGACAATGAAGAGGATAAAGAAAATCAAAGAAATGAGAACCAAAGTCAGCAGCTACCTTAACATTGGCACCACTGCAACTTAAATTACCTGTGCACAGTCCCAGAAAACCCTAAGCCACAAGATGGCAAAGGGACAAAAACAGCCAAACCACTAGCTGAGAATTCCTCCACTCTCTAGGCTGAACAGGACCAGGCTGAGTAAATGCCAGCTTATCATTTCTACCACCATCTGCTTTAGTTATTCAACAAGAAATGAATATGAAATTCCTGCAATAAGAAATGAACACAAGTTTGGAGCTAAAGATCTTGCCTGACTAGCACTATCTGCATTATCTATGCAGCATGGGGTTATTATTTTTACCTAAAGATGTCTTTTTTAGGCAATAATCAAAAGTATTTCCTTCAAAAAACAGTTTTTTCTCAATAGAGGTTTCTAAATTGTTTCATGTCTTGTCATGTTGGCATTTTTAAGAACTTCATTTTTAATTTATAATACAAGTTTATAACTTGCTTTAAAATAAAGGCAAAAAGAAGTAAGCACCTGTTAATAAAGGTCTTAAATAATTATTTTTTAAAAAGTCCTATTTTTAAAGAAGTCAAAAATAATGACAATAACTATAAGACAGTATTAACCAAGTTTAAGGTAAAAAAACAGAGAGAGTGACAGAATCAGAATAAAAGAAGTACCTATATTTTTTAAGAAAGAAAAGACTATGGTTCACTATATTTTTTCTTCCTTCCAGGCAAATTTCAAAAACTAACAAAATTATCAGGCGACACTAGAGCATTAAGGCTCATTAGTTAATTTCATATGGTCACCAAATTTTGAATTCTCAGATAAGCCTTCATTTCTAAAGCTATTATTGTCATCCCTACACCATTATTAAAAATGTTCAGCAGAGGAGACAGGCAGACGCTGAAGCGCAATAGTTCTTATTTATTGTCTTGGCATGATAGCTGAATTCTCTGGGACATATTATTTTATAGACAAATATTATCAGTGCCAAACCATTTGGGCAAGAAAGTGTGATACAAAGTTAAGCCAGAAATCAACTCCTTTCTGATAACAGAGATAACTGGAAGAATAAAATACACGCAGGAAGGAAATGGTCAGACAACACTCACCTCTTCCACAGAAGACCAGTACTTGCAGTTACTGCAGATGCTCCCAGGAAGGCCACCATCATTAGTCTTCGCCTTGTCTGTGTGGGGTGTGATCCTCCATGGTACCATCGAGAGCCCACAGCTAGTTCTGCCAATGCAGAAAGTGAGTTAAGACGAAACATCCTGTGGACAAAGAGTAGAAACGTCACTCCTAGTTAGTGATAGTAACAGTGAGGATGATGATGGTATCAACATCACCAACAAACACTAAGTAGTTATTTTATGGCAGATGTTACTCTAAACGTTTTGCAGATATTATCCCATTTAATCCTCAGAACAATCTTGTGAGAAAAGTACTCCTTATTAACCCAACATATCAAAATACAATTAGAAGACAGAAACCACATGATAATTTGAATAGGAAACATTTAATACAAAACATTATTAATTACAACATATTAACTACTCAAGGGTAAAGAGAAAGCAAGATACAGGGAGCAGTCACTACTTCTAGAATTAACACAGAATGCCAAGAAAAGACCACATCTATAAAAGGTTCACTTCCACCTGGGCTGAGATGTAGACCTTGGGAGACTCAACATAGCCATGCATGTCTGAGACATTTACTAAAGAGCCACACCAGCAAAACTCACTAGAAAGCCACTCTCTGTGATGCCAGAACAAGTCATCTACTGGGAATGTTCATGCCAACGGAACTTGTTGGGAAGGTGACCTTTGGGGTACCGGGGAAGCTACCCAGGAGGAGATGCCAAAGTGTGTAATTCATTGAGAAACTGCATGTGGGAGTGTTGCTGCTAAAACCTCTTAGAGATTGATGCCACTGAGCATCCTGCATGCCACAGGAGTACACAGCAAAGAGGATCAGGAAGAAACATCCCTGCTTCTCCAGTGACCTTCTGGTCCCCTTATTGACAAAGCTTAACAATAACTGGCAAGGAAAAAATTTCCACCATCACAAACAGGACAATAAAAGATGAATTTAGAGTTAGAAAGCAAACAATTGATACCGGCATCTACACTGTAACTTGCTTGAGAATACACAGCTAGGACACAGTGGATCCTGAATTTAAACCTAGAGTGGACTAACTTCAGACTTCTAGCTTTTTATTCTAACTAGTCTGCCCCTACCTTATAATGATGGCATTACTTTGAAGTTTTTATTACCTCTCTCACTCCTAGGTCCTTGGATGTCCTCTTCCCCACCAGGTTCTTTCATTCTATACTTAAAACTTAACTGAAGAAAAAATTCCTTTAATATTTTGTTTTAAATCAGAAATACTTGTATTGGTGCATATTATTGTTTAATGAACATCCACTTTCCCATACTCCATCACATGCCAAAGATACTTTCCCACTCTTCTAATTTGGGGTGTGTGTCTTTCCACGTGCCTTGCCTTGAATAATGAAATCTGGACTAGTTCCACAAAAGGCTTTTAAGTGGTGTTGCTATTAACTTTCCTGTGGCTCCTGTCCTTCACCAAGAAAAGTTCATGCTTCAAGGAGACACTCATCCTTCAAACTGCATTTCAAAATGACTAGACCTCTGACTGGAATAAACCATTATCAACCCCACTGAGCCAGCTGAGCATAGTGACCCGCAGAATGCTAGTGAGAAGGAAATATTTGTGGTGGTAAGCTACACAGATTTGGGAGTTGTCTGTTGCTACAGTGAAAGCAAACGAACACAGCATCCAAGAGAATATTCAAGAAGTACTCATTCAATAAGAATTTATCAAGTTCATACAGGACATCCAGCACTGTGTGAAATCTCTAAAAGCCTCCAAACTTTTGACATTTTAATTAAGCAAAATTCATGTGAAATATTTTTTTGAATTATACACTTCTAAAATGGTATCTTAAAGAAATATAAAAATACCATGTTATAAATGATAGAAAACTTAAAATAAGAGAAAGACTGAGACTGGGTTAGTCAGCAAGGGCTTTTGTTTAGTCTTAAGACTCAAAAATGGTGTAAATTTTTGATAAACTGATAGTAATATAAGGGGTACCCCAAAAACCTTTGGATCATTTGGGGCATCTCCATCTGGAGAATTAAAGCAAAAGATTTTCTTCCTCTAGACAATGAACTTGAGGGCTCAGTACAGTCCCTCATTCTTTTATTCCACCAGGAACACTTAAAGAAGAGGCATTTCTTTCTGGTTCCACTTTTTTGCAGTTATAATTCATTCAAATTATACAAAATACCCATGCCCTCCCTCTGATTTTTCTCAAAGCATAATTCACTGCTTCCCAATTTAAATTACTTTGCACTTTGTACACATCTTCCTATTGCAATTAACGTATTTGTTCACACATGGTTTGCCTTCCCCACCTGGCTTTGAACTTCTTGAAGGCCAAAATTAATCTTTTTTCTCTTTGTTAACACTGTAGTCTAGAATAGAACTTGTTAAATTATAAGCCCTTAAAATATTTGTTATCTATTTTACTTTCACATAAAAAAATGTCTGGATATAAATTATACAGGTACTGGCTCCCAAATTTTAAGTATGCTCTCAGCCTTTAATTGATTAAGAAAACTATGTATTTTATTATTCAGGTTAGACCACTTAGCTATCTCCTAATATCACTGAGCCGGTTATCACCAACTCTTCCCCCAGACCTATTCCTATAATCTTTTTTGTTTTAATTTTTTTCCTTTTTATTTCAGAATATCACAGTATTGGCTTGGCGCCCGTAGCACAGTGGTTACAGTGTCAGCCACATACACTGAGACAAAAAATAGTCAGGCATGGTGGCAGGCGCCTGTGGTCCCAGCTCCTTGGGAGGCTGAAGCAAGAGAATAGCTTGGGCCCAAGAGTTTGCAGTTGCTGTAAGCTGTGGTGCCACAGCATGCTACCAAGGGCAACATTGTAGGACTCTGTCTCACAAAACAAAAACAAAAACAAAACAAAACAGAATATCTCAGTATCATGGGAGTACAAATGTTTTTGGTTACTTGAGTTGCTTTTCTACTGCTGGAGTAAAAGCTGTAAGTATATTCATCACCCAGATAGTGTACCTGTTAACAATGTACCTGTTAAATTTCACCCATCCCCTCTACTCCCACTCTCTTGATTTCCACTGAGTTTTACTTTCATCTAAGCACATTAGCCCTGATTACTTCATTCCAATTTAATAGTGAACTCATGTGGTGTTTATCATTCTATTCTTGGGAAACTTTGCTTAGGAGAATGGTCTCCAGTTCTATCCAGATTGTTGCAAAAGATATTAATTCATTTTTTTATGACTGAGTACAATTTCATGGTATACACATATTATTAATTCACTCATGAACTGATGGGCACTACAATTGATTCCGTATCTTTGTGATTATTAATTGTGCTGCAATAAGCATTCTAGTGCAAATGTCTTTTTGACAAAAATGACTTTTTTTCATTTGGGTAAATACCCAACAGTGGGATTGTTGGATCAAATCAAATGGTAGTTCTACTTTTAGTTCTTTGAGGAAGCTCCATACTGTTTTACTTGGAGGTTGTACTAGTTTGCAGTCCTAACAACAATGTGTAAATGTTCCTTTCTCTCCACATCCATGCCAGCACTAGTTTTGGGACTTTCTAATAAAAGCCATTCATCACTCTCCCTGGGGTTAGGTTACCTCTTAAGTAAACCTTGCCCCTAGTGCTCTTTATATAATCTAGGTTCAATTTCAAAGTTGGAGCTAAATTCTGCCCTCATAGACAAAATGATATATGATTAATTTAGTCTCCTTTTGTTCATGGCTTAACACTTAGAAACACAATGCCTATATCCCTTCTCAATTCCAGAAATCATCTCATTTTATTGCACATACTATCTAGCAAAATCCAGCACCAACGTGGCTGTCCACTATATTTTCTTCCTGACAACTTCTAATTCATTTTATTTTCTGGCTCATTTTTTAAATTAACATTTCCCAAATTCATATGTGTATTCACATAAATAGCACTGCTTTTGACCACAGCAAAAATGAACACAATTGAGACATTCATCACTGACAACAGAAAGAACAGGGCCCATAAATGCATCAATGTATACAATTATGATTAAGAAAGAAAGAAAGAAAGAGAGAAGGGCACTTAGAAGTTTTCAATGTTAAAAACAACATTACCTATTCAAAAGGTGCAACCGGCAAGGAGTACATTGGCCAGAAGATAAGTTTACAACATCTCGTGAGATCTGGAGAATAGGTAGACATACAATCAAATAAACAAGCCACAGTCACTTGAGAAAAGCCTTTGAATGAAAGACTTGAGAATTTTGATCATGTGTATAAGAAGAAGCCATCGCATGGGGAATAGCTAGCCACATGATCAACTAGGTAAGCTATGATCATTTGAGAAGAGCTTTTGAATGCAAAACCGAACATTCTAATCATACATATTACAAAAAGCCACTTAAGTTCTTTAATAGGAAAAGAACATGTTGAAAATATTATTTAAAGCATGTCATTCTACTAGTAGTTTAGGGAATAAATTGCAAAGAACCAAAGACAGAGACAGTTAACAGGAAAGTGGTGAGTACAGCCCCAAGGCAACTGATAACATAGGTGTTGGGTGATGAGTGCCTATATTAGGAGTGTAGAAGCCAAAACAGAATCAAACAAAAATTTTCCAAAAAGAAACAAAATGAAAAGATTCAGTATCTAAAACATGTCAATACCAAGGGCATAGAAGATGTGGAAGATGTAACAAAAGAGAAAGAGATCAAAACAATCATGATACTATTAAGTAGTATGGTAGAAAGTGAAATGGACTAGGGATGCAATGACCCAAGATCTAGTCCCAACTTTACTACTAAACAGGTTTGTGTACAAAAAAGGCTCAATTTCCCCTCTTTGGGGAAAAGTTTGCCCACTGACAAAATGAAGGAATTGCCTAGATGAGCTAAGAGCTCCTTTTATCTCTTTAATGCTCTCATATCAAAGGTGAAAAACACTACAGAAAAATGCAATTTATTTCACTTGAGGGGAGGAACTAAGATCACATCAGATAGTCATGATTTAATACTTTTGACAATCCATTTCTGTATGCTATGATTCTAGGGAATTAACAAACTTTGAAAGTTCTAACTTTTACTAATATCATTTAAATTCACTTCAATTCAAATGTTAGTATCTATATCTCATTTCACCACTAGTTTTAAAATCATTCCTCAAAGTACAAAAAAATTTTTTTAAAAATAAAGACAAAGTCTTACTCTGTTGCCTAGGCTGGAGGGCAGTGATGGAATCATATAGCTCATTATAGGTAATCTTGAAAGTTCTAAGTTTTACTATTACCCACTTAAATTTTGATGTCAAAACTCAAATGTTAGTATCTACATTTCATTTCACTACTAGTTTTAATATCATTCTTCAAAGTACAAAAATATGTATCTTTTGTATGAAAGTATAACAAAATTACAAATAATACAATTTCTTAGTGCAATTTTCATAGATGCCAAGTTAAAAAAAAAAATCTACTGAGAATAGGCACTATTCTAACTTAATCCCTTGCTCTGTAGTGAACAAAAAGAGCCATAACTAGTTGCAAGTGATAATTTTTTTATGAGAAACAGATTTAAGGAGATCTGCTTGCCAATTTAGTCTGGAAAACCAAATAGGTCAATTGGTAAGCAGTGATATAGGAACTAAGATTGTGTTGATTCTGGGAAATACAGTAAGATGCTAATCTCTACAAATTTTTTTTTTTATCAACCAGGTGGGGGTGGCATGCACCTATAATCCCAGTTATTTGGGAGGCTGAGGCAGGAGGATTACTTGAGGCCATGAGTTCACAATTACATATAATGAGCTATATGATTCCATCACTGCCCTCCAATCTGGGCAACAGAGTAAAACTTTGTCTCTGTTTTTTTTTAAAAACAAAAAAGCCAAAACAATGTTTATGTACCTATCTATACAGACACATTTCATATATGTATTTGTATTAAAGGGCAGCCAATTAAAACTATATACAGTGATACCTTGGAATCCAAACTTATCCATTCTGTTCAAGTTCCAAATCGTTCCAGTTCCAAGACAAATTTTCCCCTTTAAAATAATAGAAACTGGATTAATCCATTCCTAGGTCCCACAAACTCAAACTTTCAAAATGATTTTAACAGTAAATACACTGGATTTTAAGGTAACATGTTAACAAATAATATTTAAATAAAAATGTAAATCAGGGTGGAGGCAAAATGTCCAACTGGAACCAGCTTTCCACAGAGGATCCCATCCAGAAGGAGAGTTAAAGGACAGAAGTTTAGCAAGAAAGCCGATGGTTTGGACCTGAGCCAAGAGAGAAGGTTGAAGAACACACATCGACCCTGCTGAAGTGACCTGCAACCCCAAGGATACAAACAAAAGGTACAAAATCCATCACCAAGCAGATGGGAGTCCCCTCCCCAATGAGAACAGCTTGCAGTATACTCCATACAAACAAGTGAGCAGAATTCAAATATCCTCCCATTTTATCCCATGAGAGAGACCGTCTAAAAACCAGACCTCCTTTCTCTACTAGAGTGCCATGGCACTGTCTTGACAGGCATAAAACTGTATAAAACAGTATATATTCTCTACCTGCGATTTTGAACTCCCAGCACTCCCCTCCACTCTCACCTAGAGGTCTGGAAGCCTGTCCCCCATGGAGTCCAGATTCTTGGGATTTTCTTGAGGGGTATGAACAGGGCATGGGCTGTTGCTGATCAATGCTGATTCTCCAGCACGGGACTAAGAAGATGGTCAACCAAGAGGGAATTGTACAGAAGTGGCGGTGCCGCAAGGCACAGAACAGCAGCCGCAGTGGTGAGAACAATAGGGCTCACACCTCTGGGGATATTGTGAAAGGACACTCCCATTCTCTCTGGGCAACCAGAGGAAGCCGGGCATCTTCTCCAGTGGCAGCCACTGGCAGAACAGATCTAGCACAGAAATGCAGGCCCCATGAGTAAAGGTATGCCTGAGGCAGTACGGGCTTAGGTGGAGCATGGGGACTAGAATGTACACGCAGAGACAGTAGACTCCCAGGGCAGGGCTGACCCAGAGGACTGCTTTACTGAGCTTCAGACCCACCCGGCCCTCAGGGGATCATAGCAGAGACAAAGGCGGGCAGGCAGAGGCTGGAACTGATAGCTGAGTGTGAGCTCTGACTGTGTCCGCCCCAACACAAACTGCAGCCAAGACGGGGCAGCGGCACAGACAGGGCTGAGTTGCAGATTCTGTGAACTCAAACAGTGTCTGATCCGCAGAGGACAGAAATAAATTCTGTGAAGTTGTTCTGTTCTGTCAGCAACATCAATTAGGGGAAGGGCTGGAACTGAGTGAACCACCCCAGCCTCCATTAAGCACCCAAGGTTGTCAGGCCTCACCTCCCCCTGCCGTATAGTGGCAGAGAGTGGCAGCCTGGCTAAAGAACATAGATCTCCCTGTGACTGAGGCAGGCACAAACCCCGGGAGCACCTGCTCTTTGGAAGGAACTGGGTCACAGACCTGCAGGGTTACCAGTGACTGGGTGTGACAGAGATGCAAGGAGGAGAAGGAGGCATCACTCAGACTAATTTATTTGCTAGGTGGGTCCTTCTGACCTCATGGAGCAGGAGCATCAGAGCAAGACATACTTGAGCTGCCAGCAGTCTCCCACTATCTAGTTGCCAGAGACCTTTGAACTCTCCCACCTGAGACCAGTGCTGACTGGGACAATTGATTTGGACCTCTTCAACTGGGCCAATCACCTGAGGACTATCCAAAGTGGTACCCTGGGTTTGTGGTTGTGGGAAGGTTTGATTTTCCTTTGTGGGAGGCAAAGTGACTTAATTGCTGGTATTTCTCCACAGCTGAGACTTCAACCCAGAGTAACTGATTCACTAGGGTAGGACACAGACCAGCTGAAAACGAGACAAAGCCACTTAGCCCCACCACACCAAGAAGGTCCCCAGTTTCTCAGGCCATAGCACAGTATGGGTCCTTGGCAAAGCTTGGCAAAGGGGAAAAGATACAGACTCCAGTCTCAGCTTTCGGGCAAAGCACTGGCCAATCACTACTCCTGGAGCCCCCAACCCAACTTCTCCTTATCTGCTCATCTAGCTAAATGGTGTAAAATAATCATGGGGCAGAATCAGCAGAAAACCTCTGGTAACATGAATAACCAGAGTAGATCATCCCCCTCAAGGAACAATTTGGAAGACACAACTAAAGATCCCATTCATAAACAGATGGCTGAGATGTAAGAAACCGGATTCAGAATTTGGATTGCAAATAAAATCAATAGAATAGAAGTAAAGTTAGAATTAGAAATTCAAGGAGCATTTCAAAAGTTGTCGCAAGAATTCAACGAATTCAAAGGTAAAATCACCAAAGATTTTGACACATTGAGACAAGAATTTGCAGCCCTCAAAGATCTGAGAAATACAGTAGAATCCCTCAGAAACAGAATGAAGCAAGCAGAAGAAAGGATTTCTGACACTGAAGATAAAACTTTCGAACACTCCCAAACTCTCAGAGAGGAAGAGAAATGGAAAGCAAAAATGGATCATTTCCTCAGAGAGCTCTGGGATAATTCAAAGAAAACCAATATTCGCCTTATAGGGATACTTGAAGATGACAAAGTAGGTTCACAAGGCACAGAGGCTCTTCTTCATGAGATTATAAAAGACAACTTTCCAGACATGCCAAAAGATTCTGAAATTCAGATAGCAGACAGTTTCAGAACCTCAGCATGACTCAACCAGAATAAGACATCCCCCAGGCACATCTTAACTTCACTAAAGTTAATATGAAGGAGAAAATTCTGAAAGCAGCCAGACAGAAAAAAACCATAACCTACAAGGGGAAAAACATTAGAATGACTGCAGACCTCTCTGCTAAAAAATTTCAAGGTGGTCATCGACTTTTAATCTCCTAAAACAAAGTAACTTTCAACCCAGGATCCTGTATCCAGCTAAACTAAGTTTCATTTATGATGGAGAAATTAAATACTTTAATAACATTCACATGTTGAAGAAATTTGTCATAACTAAACCAGCTCTCGGATATTCTCAGACCTATCTATCCTCCATAATGACGGGCACAATCCTCCAACACAAAAGTAAGCTCTCTCAGAAACTTTGATCAAATTCCAACTTCCACAGTGGCAAAAGGATTAAAAATGTCCACTGGACTTTCGAAAAACTAAATACCCAGAATTCTACCAGTCTTATCAATATTCTCAATTAATGTGAATGGCTTAAACTGTCTTCTAAAGAGGCACAGGTTGGCTGACTGGATACAAAAACTCAGACCAGATATCTGCTGAATACAAGAATCTCATCTTACCTTAAAAGATAAATATAGACTCAGGGTGAAGGAATGGTCATCTATACTCCTGGCAAATGGAAAGGAGAGAAAAGTAGGTGTTGCAGGGGAGGAGCAAAGATGGCGGCCGAGTAACAGCTTCCTTGCAACTGGGCACGGTGAGACTGGGGAGAGAAGAATTCAGGCATGTCTGGCTGGCGAGATCTACCCAGAAACATCCCTTTGGGGACACAGGGAGACAGCGTGAGACTTCTGGACCCCCTGAGGAAGGCAAAAGCAGTGGAGATCTGGCAAGAGGTTGCGTGTGTTCGTTCGGTCTAATCCTGCCGGCAGCTGTGACTACAGCACCAGTGAGATTGCAAACTGGAAAGGCCTT